>JBBPOF010000310.1:0-28851 GCA_038091315.1 Porphyrellus cyaneotinctus | reverse complement strand
TGTAAAATGCCGAACACCAGCGCGAGCACAGCATTAAATGTAGTCCAAGTCACCTGTGATCAGTCACAACTACTCAAGGTGCGCAGAGTATTGACTTACCGGTTGTGATATTTCCGCGGTAGTTTCCAGTATAATGATCGGGAGAATCAGCGGCGTTAGAAACCTAGGTTCCTGATGGGGTTGATAAGATAATCATATAAATCAGGGCTGTAAAAACAGTCAGATAGGACGGTGACCAAAAGCGGGGCAGGGAGACATACTCTTGTCTGAGGATATCAAAGTACACTTTGTGAATGCGGCGTCTGGACGGCTTCGCATAGTGGTACATACTACACCATGTAACCCATACGAATAGCGGACTAAGCAGCATCGGGATATTCACGCCGACGTGTAACCAGTTCAGATGCAGACCGTGGCCCCCCGAGATTCTCGACCAACGTACTATATTATAGGGCGCAACAATAAGCTTCGAAATGTTGCCACGAAAATAATATGTATCGGCAGCGATGGACACGGAGGCTGTTGCCATAGCTGTGCACAACGGCGGCATCCATAAGCCAACCACTTAGCCCATCGCCTGATAGAAGAACCGGAGTAACTGGTAGGCAATTGGAAGGCCTAGTGCCACGAAAGTCGGGCGAGTGAAAATGCCGATGACAGCGACTCGGAGGATTGCAAGAAGGTGAAGATCGCGCTCGAAAGGTCAGGGCCTAGGATCTCGGACACCCGTCTTCTCCCGTCCTACATTGAGACGCGCCAATTTGTCTGATACACGCCGAAAGATTTCAAGGCACAGAGAAAGTGATGCCGACTCGAGGGTGTTTGAAAACGGTCGAACTTGGAAGGTACATGTCACGTGTAAGCAAAAGTAGGGCCAGGTGGCGTGGCGCGGGCTGTGGAATGAGACTGGAGACTTTAACGGTCGCCTCAAGCAAGAGAGAAGAATTACCGAGAACACCAGACAAGCACAAAAATGACAAACGTTGGATGCGGAAGACAGGCGAGGTTCGGCTTGGCTCTATGTCAGGCCAGCTTAAAAGCAACAAAGGGTTTCCTCACGTCCCTTAAGCAGTCTTAAGGCAAGCAAAGGCAAGTCAGTAGTTATGAAGGTTGGGAGAATGGATCTCACTAGCAACTCCGGATGCCATTCCAGGTAGTCAATACATGAAGGCCAAGCCTTCCTCGCCTATGTCATTAAGCATGCCATTTAAACCAGAAAGGAGGGTACCAGCCGTGACTTCTCCACTTTGCATGTGCTCGTCAGGGTGTATGTACCCCGCTCCATAAAGCGCGAACCAGACACGAATTAGCCAGAGACTAACACTGGAACGTCCGAGTTTTGGCCGCCATTGAACGTGGCGGTGAACAGTGAGCCTCTCTAAGCGGAGTTTGAAACGTAACTTGTCATCAGTCAATATGGTCTGTTCATTTAGCTTCGGTCTGCAGACGAAGATGGCTGATGAGATACTTGCATAACCATCCATCCGGGTCGATAACCGTGTAATCCAAATGTCAGGCCTCCCTTCACTTTTGTTCGGAATGCAACAACCTCCTCTACCCAAAAGCCGATCCACAACGGCGCATCATGGTCTATGCATGCAGAATATGCGACCATTTTGAAATCGGTGAAAACAAGTGTGTGTACAGGAATGACTTGTTGACAGTCACCAAGTAAGTCACGATCCTTGGCTTCCGGCGGTGAATTTTTGGCGCCGGTGGCGGCGCGATCCCTGCCATCATGACACACGCGCTCATGCGCTGAACATCTCTACAGGGAGCAAGTGGGAGTGACTACTGATCTGGGTATGGATCCCACTCTGGTATGTTACTTCTCGGTGTCTAATTACGCCACCAGCTCATTACCCTCTCCATATCTTAGGCCCACTCTAACATCTCATGCCCGCGCTGTGGCCACGAAGAGTGCGTAATCTGATTATCTATTGTACCTGAATTATTTACCTGTTTACTATAGTGCGGTATTTTACCAGGACCAATCAAAACGCAAGGAGACGCGCATGATTCTGTTTTTCGTCTGTGTGAAGTGTAATCATAGCTTCACGGACCCATCCCTCCCGCTAGAGAGTCGACCAGAAACAACTTAGCAAGGTAGTTGTGCGGTATATCATGCGCGAACAAAATTTTGATCCTATGCACGTTGCTGAATCTAGGCTGTCTAGATACACAGCCCCCGTACCACCTCCGCTCCGCAGCAATCGGCTGATGGTTTCATGGAGATGGAAGAATTCTCAGAGAACTTTGCTTTTCAGAGAACTTTGCTTTCTGGTCTACGACTTCGTTCCATAACACATCTTGCTATCACTGGTAGTTTGGTAAGTGATATTCCCCGTCGGACGCGTGACTCGCGAACAGACTGCCGGTTACGGACTTATCTGTAACCTAGCCTGCAAGCGGAAACCCCAGATGCTTCTTCGTCTGACCTTGCAATGTTAATTGTTCCTCGCAGATATATGATGGTTTACTGCCTAGACTTATCTTGGTAATTCGCGCAGTGAGCATATCGGGCACAATTCCACCGGCCGCACGCCTGCTTCCGCTGATATCAACAAGTGCACTCGCCCAAAAGTGGCGTGCACCCCAAAACTTTAGTTTGGTGCGATAGGAGCACGCCATTGGAGCATGTCGTAAATGCAACAAAACCGAGCATGTAAGTTTGACAGTTTGACACTCGTTCGAGACAGCTACGCCGCGGTCAAGGCAAAAAATTGGAAGAGAATGACGGTGCGAAGAACGTATCACGTAAATTTAGGACGCATCAGAAATAGCTAGGGGGAACGGTTGGATGACATGCGGCGACAGAGAGGTATTAGTATCCGCGAGCAGATGGGGATTGTTGGTGGCCCTGATCGGGCTGAGACATGGTTGATTTGCATGGTCGAAAATGACCATCATGCGGCCGTATGATGCAAGTCGCTGGGGCCTGGATACCCGCCAGCGGCCAAGTCACTCATCGGCAATGATGCCAAGTGTGCGTCGATACCTCCACGAAGCGTCCATAGACAAGGCTGACATGTTCTACTTGGTGGAAACGTGAAAGAATTGTCGAAAGTAAATAATTGGCAACTCGGACAGGCTATCGACGGACTGCGTCAGTGAACGACAGTAGTCGATCAAGGTTACCCGCGGTGACTCCAAGGTAGAATATCAGAAGTGTCGGGGACCTCTGCATCTGGATCATAGACGGAGAGCAAGTCTCCAAAGTGAAGTACGGTCTCCGTCACTGTTTGGAGACGACCGCAACGGAGATACACGACGCTCACAACGGATCTTTCCGACCAGTCATGTCCCACAGTTGAACACAACTCGGTTTTTCTTTTCGCCGTCTGCAAGAAATATATACCTCAACCATGCTACGGACGAGGACTGGCGGTAAAGGGAAGGGGAAAGGGAGGAATTTACAAGTTAAATAACTTTGTTAGCGCAGCCAAGAAGTTGATGCCGTGGATCGGTAATGAATCTGTGGTGGCTAATTCTGGTAGTTCAGCGCGTGCCGATTGCCGACACGACCCTTTGTCTTCGGCCGCTATAAATGGTCCCTTCGACCCGCACTACAACATCACATTCCCTTCGTTTTTTTCTCTCATTCCCTCTCTCCCCCCACACGGCCTCCTCGACCACAATGAAGTTCACCGCTGTCCTTGCTTTCGTTGCTGCTGCAACCGTTGTTTCTGCCTCGACCAATGCCGAGCGCTTCGCTCGTGGTCTCGGCCCCAAAGCGCCTGGACTACGTGGTAGTCGTGTTGCTGGTTGGTCTCGCAGCCGCGTCTGTCATAGCTTGCTGCTCACCCCGCTCAGATGCCCACCAAGGCAAACCCTCCGGTACACCCGGCAAAAGGTGTAACACTGGCCCAATGCACTGCTGCAATTCTGTTCAAAAAGCTCACGGTGGTGGTTCCGCCGATGAAATTATGAAAGCCCTGGGGATCTTGGGTAATGTTCAACCTGGCACCTCCGTTGGTGTGACCTGCTCTCCCATCACCGGCGTTGGTGCTGGAAGCGGTGCGCATTGGTAAGCGGTTTACCGCGACAGGGCGGCCCTCGACTGAGACCAATTTTTAGTACACAACAAACCGTCTGCTGCGACAACAACAGCTTCAATGGTCTTGTCAACATTGGCTGCTCGCCTAGTGGGTAGTCCTCGGTTGTCATCGCATTCTGTGTTACTTATTTGGTCCTCTAGTCACCATCAATCTCTAGAATGCCAACGGCCATCCGTTTGCGCTGCCACTCTTTGTGTTTACATTGTGCATTTCACTAGGATACTTTTAATCATACCCCCCGTTTTTCCATCCAACACGTTGCATTGTTTTCTTCATATTGCTGTCCGTTGAAAATTCGCAGATTATTTGACACTATGACATTTATCGTGTTGTAGTGACTGTGAATTCCTGCCGCAACTTGACCCCCATTTGCGTGCAGCGTGGCGTAGTAATGGGCTTCTGATTTAACAGAAAGTGCGTAGGTTTCACTTCGTCGAGTGTTACCGATTGTATTGGGTCTCGATGAGAGAGAAATTTGATCCTATGAATGTGCTAGAGATAGTTTGGTGAGGTAGCGAAGGCGATGGTGATTGTGATGACCATGCGAGATTGGACAACAGAATGTTCTGTTGTGAACGAGAGGCTGATCCGATTTAAGGCTGTGCTTGTGTTGTACCCATATTTAGCTACCATAACCGCTTAAGCTTGACAACGAACATGGTTGATCGAGTCGATTTCAATATGTCAGTGGCGCGCGGGCTGGGCCTGCCCTGGGGCCTGGTTCCTCCATAATGCTCAACCGCTCGACACTAGCAGGCTGACTTGTTAAAATAGACGCTTTCTCTGTTGATTCATTGCGCCAAGGAGTCCGATAGATGGGAAACAAACAAGGGCCGTGTGGGCAGAGAAATGAATAATGGCAGCCCAGGGGGCCGCTCTAAATCCCGCCCTGTCCGCTTGCGAACCGACCTTACACAATCAGACTGGAAGCCCGGCTAGGTTACGCATAAAATAAATATTTTTTGTTACGGCAATCAGCGAGGTTGGCGCCCACAAATAAGTAGCAGGCAAAGCCAAGTTCTGTCTTGCGACCTCGTCTCAGTTCGATATTGCCGAGTGGTGGTCCAGTCAAATGACGTTTCGTGAACCTAGACTCGGCCAAGACACATCGAAGAAACGATTGAGGTACATAATATGCATTCGATTGACGGGATGGAAAACATGCGGGACGTCAACTGGACTGCCGTCGCATGTTGATTCCATCCGAGTCGACGAATTTATCGCGGACTTGATCGAAGACTTGCACCGCCACACGGCGAAAGCCGTAAAGCTGTATAGTACTCACGGAGATTGCCATGTGGCTTTCCAAAGCCACACACTGAGAATCCCCAAACGACGAGCAAGTCGCATACGCCGCCCGCGCCGACGTCAAGATGCCTAAAAGTAGGTCTGTTGTTCTCCCAGGTCGCAACATCAACTCACCCACGGTTCAGTCTACAAACCAGGAAAAGTAACGCCTTCGCGTCCATTCGAGGTGGTTTCGGGTGCGAGCTAACTAACGTCTGTGGTACTAGGTTGCCATCGTCTTGCAGGGCCGTCAGGCAGGAAAGAAGGTCGTCGTCATTAAGCAGCTCGATGAGGGGACCAAGGAGCGTCCCTACCCCCACGCGATCGTTGCTGGCATCGAGCGTTACCCACAAAAAGTCACCCGTCGCATGGGTGCCAAGAAAGTACAACGGAGAAGCAAAGTAAAGCCTTTCATCAAGGTCAGTCTACTTTCGCCATGTCGTAACTAAACACCAATTTCCGTGAAGACCGTCAACTACTCGCATCTCTTCCCTACTCGTTATGCTTTGGAGTTGGAGAGTCTCAAGGGAGCAGTCGCAGCAGAGACTTTCAAGGAGCCTACGCAACGAGAGACCGCCCGTAAGAATATCAAGAAGCTGTTCGAGGAGCGGTACCAGGGTGGAAAGAACAAGTGGTTCTTCCAGCCACTCCGTGTAAGTAACGCCATCGCGATCGACGTTCTCGCCTCTGACAGTCGAGTCTTTCTCTCAGTTCTGACCGCATTCCTTATCTCGCGGTGTTGGGGAGATGACACAAAACTACATGTACCCTAGCTACGTGTCTTAGCATGACATATGACCTTTATACGCAACTTTAGCAGGAAGGGTTTAAGCAAACCTTTCAAGGCATGCATTGCGAGGAGTACATCGTACCCAAGATAGTAACACAATTGTTCTCGATGTGATCACGATGCCTTTCCACAAAGGAAAAAAAAAAAGGAATGTCAGATTTCATCTATTACGCAGTTGACAACAAGCGTATGCAGTATAAATAAAATCACAGAGCACTTGCGCCTGTTTGGGATTAAGACCGTGTTAGCTACTGCACAGAACAAGATGAAGGTTTGTAACAAACCAGTGATAATGTCGACCAGCTCGTTCGTGATAGCAGCTTGGCGACCGCGGTTGTACTGCATCGTGAGAGAACCAATCATGTCCTTTGCGTTCTTTGACGCGTTGTCCATGGCATTGCGACTGTAGACACGTAAGATAACGAGTTGACGTTGGGATGAGAATGTACATACCGAGCACTCTGTTCACACGCGTGTGCTTCGACAAGGGCAGCGTAGATGGCGTTTGCTAGTGAGAACTCTGCAAGGTCATTGGTAACGTCGTCCTCCATCTCATATGCGCGGAAACCAGCTGCAAAAGGTATATAAGTACGATACATCTTGCCAAGAATGCAGGCAAGCAGCTTACGGGACTCCTTAAACGTGTTCTCGTTGGCAACCTCGACGATTTGGGCTTCGTACGAGATAGCCGAAACGAATCTATTGTACACGAGAGCGATCGAATCATACTCGACACCGCTCTTGACGATCAGGTCAGCGACACCGGCAGCGTCCGCAAAAGTAGGAATGTCGCGTCCAATTTGGTTGAACGTGAGCGCGAGGTTCTGGCCGAGCACACGGGCAAGCTGACCCTTGGACTTGTCACCAATGACCATGATAGGTGAGTCGGCATCAACGAGGTTCTCCTTGTTCGCCAGTGCACGGCGGGTAGCTTTTGAGACGGAGGAGTGGATACCACCACAGAGACCCTTATCAGAGGAAACAACGATGAAGAGTTTGCGCTTGGCAGGCGTCTCTGAAGGTGTATGATCAAAGATTTCTGTAAAGAGTCTTGTTAGCGAACCGACGCTGCGCCTGTACGCGGACGGGACGACACACCGGAGTTGGCAATACCGTATTCTTTGCCTGCAACCATGGCACGCTGCGCCTTTGCGAGTTTTGTCGATGCAATCATTTTCATCGACTATGCCAGACAGCAGCTCAGTGCCGTTCCGCGCTTGGATGCAAGTGAGCGACCTACTTTAGTGATTTTCTCAATGTTTCTGACCGACTTGAGCCGCAGCTCGATTTCACGGAGGGTGGCCATGTTGCGGGCATTTTGGGGAGCAGCACCGTGACGGTGAGCCTGCTGTGCTGCGAGACGAGCGACGGACTGCCTGGCGAACATGGAGAAGAATTGTCAGAGTCTACGCTCGGAAAACATCGGCCACTAGCCTGCCGAACTTTGAGCGCCGACTCAAATGTTCGGCATCGACCCCACCCCGATATCGGCGTCGAGCAGCGCAGCGTCCTCATCGACCACAACGACGACGACGACGACATCGATATGGCATCGGAAGAACCACTGTTCGATCCTTCGCTGAAAAAGCGCAAGAAAAAGACCGTCGCCTTCACCGAAGACCCACTCGGGCCAGAGGCAGACCCAACCACGCCAGCGCCAGCCACGATTGAGAGCACGACCACCAACGGTGATACGGTAGACCTCGGGCCCACAACAGTCCATGAACAGATGAAACGCAATGAGACCGCCGAGGACGGCGGTGCAGACGGGGACGATCAGAAACCGGATGACGAGTTCAAGTCCATGTTCCCTGACGGTCTCAAGAAGAAGAAGAAGAAGAAGGATATCCCCATGGACCTCGTATGTCGTTCATTCCTCGTCGTTCCTGCGTGTCTGATCTCACATCAGGGCGCAGATGGGTCTGGCACGTCTACACCTGCAGGCGGATCATCTGTCGCGATCGCCTCCGAAGACCTCGACTTTTCCGACATGAAAAAGAAGAAGAAATCATCCAAGAAAAAGGCGATGGAAGACTTTGAAAAGGAGCTGGACGAATCGAAATCGAAAGACGCTGCGGAGGGCGCAGAGGACGTTGAGATCGACGATGGAGAACATCTCAACGAATTCGACGAAGCAGAACTCGGCGACGATCCGTTTGCGAGACCAGAGGCACCCACTGGCGTTGATTCCGGCAGTGAACCTTGGCTTACGAGCGATCGTGATTATACATACCAGGAGGTAGGTAATCTTCCTTTAACACAGCCGATCAGCTTCATGAATCCTGTCTATATATCCATGTAGCTCCTCATACGTTTTTATGCCTCCCTTCACGCCTCCAATCCTTCCCTTCTCACCTCCGCTGGAAAGCGATACACTATCGCTCCACCCCAAATCCTTCGAGAAGGTGTCCGTCGTTCCATCTTCGCCAACGTCGCAGATATCTGCAAGCGTATGCACAGATCGCCAGAACACGTCATTCAATTCCTCTTTGCTGAGATGGGTACGACGGGAAGTGTCGATGGTTCGGGCAGATTGGTCATCAAAGGCCGCTTCCAGCCAAAACAGGTGGAGAACGTGTTGAGGAGGTATATCGGTGAGTCTGGCGTCTTTCGAGGAACGATCTTCGTTTACTGACGCACGATGCTATTCTACAGTCGAGTACGTCACCTGCAAAACGTGCAAATCGCCAGACACCCTCCTTACGAAGGAGAACCGTATATTCTTCATGTCCTGTGAGTCATGTGGCTCGCGACGATCCGTCAACGCTATCAAGAGCGGTTACCAGGCCCAGGTCGGCAAGAGGAGTAAGAACAAAAAGATAGGATAAGGGTGTGGGGAGAAGGATTCGGATACCGGTACCTGCATGATGTGGATGCATAGATGAGAAGGAGGCCCGGTCTGACACTTTGTACTGACAGCATCACATTGCGTTCGTCTCAGAATACATGTACAATTCAATTCATGGTTGCATGCGTCAAGATAGGCAGTTCCTTGAGAGATGAAATGGGCCAAGAAAATCGAACAAACCGAGATTAAAAAGAAAGCTAAAACAGCGTGTAACATAGCCAACTCATATGAAACACGAATAAAAAAATCCACCCTAACATTCATGCCCCAATATCACCCACCCGCGTCAACGCGACTCTCCGTTTCTTCTTTGGAGGCTGCTCTTTCGCTTCTCCCGTCGCGCTAGGATTGTCTGTGCTCCCACCGCTCCCGCTGGCAGCCACGACATCATCGGCAGTCGATTTGGGTGTCAGCACCTGCTGAACGGATGGATCGCCGCTCTGAGTCTGTGTTCGCTTTGCTGGTACAATTGGTGGCGCAATGATAGGCAGTCCCACAGTCGTATTGGCCGGCGTCGGCGGCATGGGGTGAGTGGAGACTGAGGACGCTGTATATGTGAGCGGTACGAAGTTATGCTGAGCGATCGACTGCAGCTGGAGGGTTGATTGTTGGGTATGATGTGCCGGGAGTATCTCGTCGAAGACGATGAGGGTACAATAGCCATCTCGTGAGGAAAGGACGAGCGTTTGACCATCTGGAGACCTATATAGTCGTGATCATAAGTGAATCAATGTTCGGAGATCACAGGATAGAGGATCACGAACCATGCCATATCTGTAAACTCATCGTAATGTAATTTCGTCAACAAACAGACTGGGCCCGCTTGTTGCGTGTCATAAATGGTGACAGTGTCCATTGTCAACACTGCATATAGCATTCGGTAGGGGAGCGCGAATACCGATCCACTGAGGGGCGAGGAAACAGTGGGTGCAGACGCCTTTGAAGGCGAGGTTATATTGGAGCAGGATGGTCTCAGCGCATGCAGCGAGGGTGAGTGGACCGCTGATACGTCAGAGGCAGCGGCCGGGATCTGGGAAGAAGGTACCTTCTCTGTTCGTGGCGACAGGTAAGGGCCAGACTGTTCCTGGGTCGCCCCACTGGTTCCGCTAGTGAGATCGACAGCTAACTTCCCCTCTTTGTCTTTATCCAGTACGGCCGTCTTCGTTTCTTCTGCCACGGCACCAACGACACCATTTCGTAGTTCATACAGAATAGGAGAGAAGCGTACTGCGACAGAAGCTTTCTTGTGGCCAGGGAGCTGGGCGATGGGTGGACGTGCAAAGTTGGCACGGGAATAGATGAACACGGACGAGGCTGAATTTGGATTGGTCAATCCGCTCTGCGTCGAATCTGAACCACTCTTGTCGGATGACCGATTCTTGCGGCCCCTGGAAGGAGTCTCATCGCCTTTGGCCCCGGCGCTGAAAGAAAGGTCTTCAAAGTGTCCGGCTGGTGTGAGCAACAAACCACCATCGGGGCTGAACGTCAACCTCCTAAAGAAATTGGTGAAGCTCTCATCCCCATACAGCTTGATCGTCGACCACGCTGGTGAAGGCAAGGCACGTATAGCAGGAAGAGGAGGCATTGGAGAAGGAGAACGACCATATCTAGAGAAGTGAGAATGGGCTGGCGACGAAGGGGCATTAGAGCCACTGAATGAAGAGCGTCGCGAAGTTGGTCGCTCGAAAGTGGGTGGAGGGAACATAGCAGATGGTGTACTCGCAACTGAGGTTGCAGGTGTAAGTGGGTATCCGATCGGATTGTTTTGATGGCCTGACTGGGAGGGGTCTTTCTCGTCCTTCTGATCCGCAGAAGCGCCCTCGACATCACTAGTTGATTCGCGCTTGAATCCACCCTTGATACGGCTTTGTGTGCTTGGCGTGCGAGAGTGGTTGAATGGCATGCGAGTGTTTTTTCCGACAGCGTGTGCCTCGAAAGACCCTTGTTTCGTAGAGATGCGGTAAATGTGCATGGAGCGGTCACTGCTCTGCGTGGCAATGTATTCATTCAAGGGGTCCCATGCAACACCCTGAACATAGTGACTGTGTTCAGCTATCTCGTGGACACATTTGCCTGATTGCGTGAGCGACAAACTAAGTTCAAGAAGGAGGGGTAGAGTGGAGAAGATTCGCACCATCAACTGCCGTAAAAACCCGTGCACAGTTGTCAGTGCTACCAGCAAGGATATACTCCCCTGATGGGCTCCACGCAAGGTCATACACTTGCATGGTCGTGCATCTACGTCCAGTAGAACGCCGTTAGATCTTCCATAACCAGAAGCAAGAAGCCAGCTGTGCGCATTAACACAATACTAACCGAAATGTTGTACGAGGTTTCCAATATTCTTTTTCATACTGTAGGTCCTCAGTGCTGAGATCACTCCCGTACGTCGAAGCTGGCGGCGTGCTCGATGGGGCCCAGATGATGATCATTCCATCTGGGGGTGTGATAGGGTTGTCAGTCACAGTGTGAATGGTCGCCACAACATAGAACTAACCATCGCCAGCTGAAGCAATGAGCTCCCCTGAACGTATCGTACGCGCACATGAGCAAAGAAACGTTGAAAACGTCACGGAAGCGTACCGTTGGGGGAAAACCGCGCCACATTGACTGATGCAGAATGTTTGACGAGAGTGGCGAGGTACTCGACGCGCGGTGGTCGCGGCTGTACGACGACCTCGGCCGATTCTGCGATAGACGGCGGCAGGATGTTTGGGTGTATCATCCATATCTACATGTGTTCGAGCGCGATGAGGCCACGAGCGTGTCTAAGTCGACAAGATGACGCACCCTGACATGATTGTCCTCCCCACCTGTTGCGAGTTTGTAGGACTGAGATGCAAAGTTCTTCTCTTGAGATGGACGCGCTTTTTTGAAAGGAATGGGCTGGAAGTCACAAGTGGATATGGGTTTGGAGTCGTGCCAGCGTATCTCGAGAGTACGGTAGCGCATCGTGTCGTACTTTTCAGTGAGCGCTGAGGATGGTGATTGGTATCGTGCTCGTCGCGTTATGGATGAGGGTACATCCAGGAGTACTTCAAGTTGTGGGTCGAGATTAGGACTAATTGAACGCGGTCTCACACGCCTCCCCTTTATACTTCCTTGGGTAACCCCGAACACAACCATATACAAAGCAGCATCTACATCGACATCGAACTAGAGAACCTTGCGTCTACACTTGCATGCCCATCTTCCCGTTCCCCACTGGTTCCCATAATCACGCCGAGATCCTTGAGGTCGCGTTGTAGTATTTTCGTCAGGTGCTGCAGACCAGCCTGTTGGTAGGACAATATCTGCGACCAGCAGTCAGTGGTAACCCTCACGGCCTTCACAAGCTGACGGACTTGTGTTATTTGCTTCAAACCCTCCTCATCTACAACCGTCCATTCAATAGTTCCTTCACCCCCAGCCTTCTTTCCGCGTTCCCGAGCTGCATTGATGGCACCAACCAACGCCCATAGCTCGTTCAGCTTGCTCTTCATCTTGCTCATTCCGCCGGGCCTTCGTAGATCCTCCTCCATCTCCTCAAGCGCCACTCGCAGTGCCTCTTCCTCGGGACGTATGGAGGAGGAACGTACGGCCGGGATGAGGAGATGCAGGTGTTGAACCAACCCGAGGAGTCGCTGAGACAATTGGGTATATTGAGACAGAGCACGATGAAGTCGTGACAGCGTGGTATCCGTATGACTCGCTGTCAGGGCCTGTAATCGCTTTTTGAGTTCCTAAGTAACGAGATCAGGGGTCGTGACGGAAGGCTCAAAATAATAAAGTTACCTTGAGTTTCTCTTGCTGTGCAGTCGCTTGGGTAGACTGCGCTTCAACGCGAGCATTAAGCGCGTCAAACCCAACAGCTAGCACAGGAACCATGCTGAAACACGGATCCTCAGCACCGACTATTCTACTGAAACGTGTTGATTACAAACCAACTAGGATCTGGATTCTCTCTTACTGCTCTTTGCCAAAGAGCCTCATTGGTTGCGTTAGCAGGTCGTCCATATTGACCCACAACGGCCGGGTCCACCAGGTTATAAAAATAATGCTAGGAATGATCGGCGTCAACTCGCGTTCTTCCACGCCTACAAGTGATACTCACCTGGAAGCGGCAGAGGGGTAAATTTGGATTCCAAGCTTCAGCGATCGCATCGATCCTTTGGATCAGTGCCACAAACTGACTCTGAGGATCTTGTTGCTGGGCGGCACCAAGTATAGACGGCGATTGTCTCGACGTGGAGGTTCCTAGAATGGATCCCGTGCCCCAACCGGCCCCCAAGGTCGGGGCAGCGAGGGTACTCCCAAACAGAGTTCCTGTGGCTGAAGGTTGGGTGGTTGATCCAAAGAGCGATCCAGTTGGTCTTTGTAGCTGTTGCGGTTGTGCTGTCTGTCCGAACAATGAAGTAGTGGGTTGTGCCGCGGTGCTGGTCGCAGTTTGCGTGGCAGGCTGTCCAAAAGGCGTTGGCGGGGAGACAGTACTCAAACCCGTTGCAGGTTGCGTTGTGTTGCCACCGAAAATACTCCCTCCCGCTGGGGCTGGGGTCGTGCTGCCGAAGATACTCCCAGTCGTCGTGGGCTGCGTGGTGCTACCAAAGATGCTCCCAGTCGTCGCGGGCTGCGTGGTGCTACCAAAGATACTCCCAGTCGTCGTGGGCTGCGTGGCACTACCAAAGATGCTCCCTCCCCCCGGGGCTGAAGTCGTGTTGCCGAAGACGTTCCCAGTCGTCGTGGGCTGCGCGGTGCTACCAAAGATGCTCCCAGTCGTCGTGGGCTGAGTGGCACTGCCGAAGATACCCCCAGTCGTGCTGGGCTGCGTGGTAGTTCCAAAGAAGCCACCAGACGTTGAAGGTTGCTGAGAAGTCGTCGTACTCCCGAAAAGACTGCCACCCGTCGTCTGTTGTTGCTGTGACGGATTCGTGCCCCCGAAAAGACTGCTTCCCGTCGCAGGTTGTTGCTGCAAAGTCGAGTTTCCGAAGAGCGTACCAGCCATGGCCGATCTGTGTTAACTTGAAGTTTATGTCCACCAAGACATTGTCCATAGTGATCATGTGACCTAGCACTTGTATACCGACTCCAAACCGATGATACCGACACTGTTTAGTGAGGAATGTAATGTCTACGTATATACACTGTCGAATTGAACATTCCAACAAAGTTGTCACCTTACATTCAACGTTTTCCCCGATTTTTCACACTCTTGTCTGGGTAAAGCTATGGTAGTATGAATCAAAGCCAAAATCAGCGCAATCAGCTAGCGAATGCTAACCTTTCCAGGATTGAATAGTCCCAGGGGATCAATTGTCCTTTTGATGGTTCGCATCAACTCTACAGTGCCCTCCCCGAGCTCAGCGTAGAGGTATTCTCGTTTGCCAATACCAACGCCATGCTCACCCGTGCCTACAGTAAGGGAGGGTGAGCCAAACTGACGAATATAGCGGTCATGTAGAATGCGACACTTACATGTGCCCTCCATTTTTATCGCTCGTTCGACCATTCTGTGCACCACCTCTCGCACTAGCATCAATTCTTCGTCATTCCTGAAGAGAAGCATTGCATGGAAATTGCCTGTTGTCAAACACATGTGTCAAGGGAGGCAGCGAACGGGAGAGGACCAGATATTGACCATCACCGACGTGGCCTACAATAATAGATACAAGCCCAAGTTCCTGGATGTCCTGTTTCGTCTCATAAACAAGATCAGGAAGCCTCGAGACTGGGACGCTGTACAATGATACATTTCATCAATAAAGCTGCAGTCATGGGGAAAGACGACTGACCACACGTCCGTGCCCCATCCACTAGACCCTTCCAAATATGCCAATCCAGAAAAATGTGCGTTCTTCCGAGTAGTCCATAAATCGTTCGCTTCATTCTCATTGCTAGCTAGTTGGAAACCAGTGGCGCCATGCTTTTTGACAACTTCCTCGACAATTCGGGAAGTTTCCTGAATTGAAGCTTGGGTAGGTCCTTGGAATTTGAGGAAGAGGCAGTCGACCTCTGGATAGGTGCGTTCACAACCACCGCGAAGATTTGAAGCGCGCATGAATTCGGAGTCACAGAGCTCGACGCATTCTGAGAAAAGATCAGGGTACGCGCGGGTGAATGTTAGCCGCGTCGGATGCAGGAGAGGCACCTACGAATACCAACCCCACGGTTCATCACATCAATAACCGCTTCCGTCGCTCGCTTGACGTTAGGAAACGGTACGACGGCGACCGTCGTAGGTAACACAGGAGTCAAACGGATGGTCACTATTCCACACAAAAATGACAAGCGTCATCACAAGCACGGAAATGTTAGATGAGAGAGAAACGCAACAGAACCTACCTTCGGTAATGATTCCAAGGGTACCCTCTGCGCCAATGAACAACTTCGTTAGGTCGAAACCTGCCGAAGACTTTCGGGCACGCTGCCGCGTTTTGATGACTTCTCCAGAAGGAAGGACAACTGTCTTCAAGGTTATCGACTTCAGCAAATGAATAGATATGAACGGACAGCGTACCGCATTAAGGAACCATTCCCCCCTGGCCGTCCCATACCGCACGGCATTCGCTTTGAAAACTATCATCGAACTTTTGTCAGATGTGTAAAACCAGGAGGACATACTTCCGGAACATCCAGTGCTCATCATCCCACCAATTGTTGCTCCTGGTCCAGGGTCCAGCTAAGACATACATCTGGTGTTCAGTACAAGGGAGGTCGGGAAGAACAGTATACTCGCAGGAAAGAATAAAGGAATACCTTTCGGCGAAGAATAATCATAAGCAGAGGTTGCGCTTCCCGAACCAGAATAATCAGTGTTCACCTACCCTTCTTTTGCAATGTTTCGTTGATCTCCATCCATCCTACGCCTGGTTGACATACAATATCTGAGTCTTGTTCTGTGTCATAAGAGATTCGTTCAAATATGGCAGTCCATGACGAATGGTCCGTGGTTTGAAGTGTGATATATAATTATGATCGTCAGGTATTGACTACTTTGAGCCACTCCGACGAAGTGTACAAACCGTGAATCTCGAGAATCTTGTTCATATTGTTCATATCGACGCAAATTCCACCCACTGCATGCTTTCCAAAGGTCAGCCGAACGAAGAGAGTGATTGGGATTAAGAAAGCGGCATCGAGGAAATAACACGCAGTGAATAATATCGATAACAAGGGAACCGGGTAAAAGGGAGAACGCCTAAAACGATCTGCAACGCAAAGAAATAAAGAGCTTACCGCACGGCAATGCCCCTCGAGACTTGTTCCACCTGAGACTGGTGTAATGGGCATCCGATACTTCGTAGCTATCTTGACGACTTTGACCACGTCCTCCGTGCTTCTTGGGTACACTACTACAGTATGAAGAGCACCTGTGGAATCTAATCAGCCATATGTATACGTAGCTAATAGTGGTCCCAAGATGCAATATGGAGCAAATGAAGGAATGATAGGATAATAGCAGTGCCAACAGACGAAGAAGACGACACATACCAGGATGATCGTTCACCGAAAATCCGTGGATACGGAGTTCATCTGGGTCGGTGCTAACCCCAGATTCATGGCCCTCGCTACTGAAAGTGCGCCTTAGTTCTTGTATGGCTTTCTGAAAATCTTCTGGCGTTCCATAAGTCGGTTCGTCATCTTCAGCGGCCTGCTGGCTTCTAGCAAGACCAAGAGGAGCCAGAGCGGATAGTGGACTGGCCGATGTACCAATGGCATAGCCTAGAAGAGCGCATGTCAGAGCACCCAGTAAAACTTGGACTCCCGATGAAACTCGTGAATTTGCAAGGGTGTTACGGGTACTGGCACGGCGCAAGCACGGGTTTGCGAAAGGACGAACCACCACACCCAGGGGGGTTGGGGTTGGCCTTTTTCGACACAAAATGGACCGAACTGGCGTTGATCGAAACATCAAGTAAATAAGTCTGTAACTTCAAGTTGGGAGTCGGGGAGAAGGTGCGGCTCTCGTATGCAATTTATAGAGCCATGGGAAGCAGTCAGAGGTTACCCAATGATTAGCAGACAATGTCGTTGGGCCTCAGGTCTTAGTGCTCAGCTTGACAGTCCAATACCTTTCTTTGTTCCTACTACGGTCAGATCGCTCAACCATTGTCGTCATGTTTTCATTCTCCTGTGACTAGATAGTTGTCTATGAACCAAAGTCCTTGCCCAAACGCGCACAGCGCATCCTGGTTGCGACGGGTAGCTATAGGGCCTGTATGCGAAGATAGATGGATAGTTTTCTAGCACGAGCGTTTCCAATGCGTACCTTGGGTGCTAAGCTGACGATTTTTCCCCAACCCTTCAATCGTAGATCTGCACTGACAATCCCACCAATTCTCGTGCCCAGCATCTCCCTCTTGTTATTCAACAACACGACCGCGTTGTCATCGAATCTGGCGAACCTTCCGTCGGGCCTTCTGACCGCCTTCTTGGTGCGGACGATCAAAGCGCGACGGACATCTCCTCGGCGCACTTTAAGCGCGGTCGCGGAAGCAGCCTGCACGGCAGTAAGTGGGCGAGCGCGTTTGACGACGCACACAATTTCATCGCCGACTGACCCCCAGCCGTTGTTGACTTTTTGCTTTAGGACGTTGACGCACTCGACGAGTAGAGCGCCCGAATTGTCTATGACCTGTTTCGGGTGACTATCAGCATTACAGGTGAGATGTTGGACGTACGTTTAGCGTTCCCTTGAGGCCAATCATTGATGTGGAGGAAGTACAAGAATCGACTTTTGATAAATAAGTCGCGTGGCTCCCACGTCCAATCCCCGATCAATGTCAGAGAGGAGCGTCTACGACTCATCCCACAATACCGTCGTCGACAAAATCATGCCAGCATCGCGTCGTGGTAGTGGCAGCGTCGTCCTGCCCTCTGGTCAGACGATCGCCATCCACACTCGCACGCAAGATGAGGAGGACCTTCCGCATGCTACCAAAAAGTACGCCCTTGCCCACCCCGAGTCGATCTCGTTGACCTGTTCGTCATGCCATCATATGCTTACATTATTGTGACCGATCTCAGGACGATGGCGGACCATCTCAGGAAATACGAAACTTTGTCAGTCTTTGTCTTCTGGCGGAAACTCCCTACTAAACCGCGCTCCGCATCCCACCTCTGTCCCCGAAAATCGCTACCGGACATGAAATAGATTCACTCTGACTCCTCAGAGAATGCGTATGATTGTTGAAGCATTCACCGAATCCCTTGAGTTGGGATTAGGAAAGCCCAACCAGATCGTGGTACGTGCTTGCATCACACCGGGCCCTTCTTTCTTTCTTTCCTTTTCTTCCCGCAGTCGTTTTTCTGCCTTGTTTTCTTGCGGTCCCGAAATAGAGATGGAAATATTCCTAAAACAGCGCTTCGGTCATTCGGCCGTCATAGTTTTCCTTTTTCTTGACTGACGTGGGAGGAGTAAAGCTCTTGCCGCTCGCGCCACTTGTCTCACGTCCCTATACACCTTTTGGAGGGAATCAAACATTGAACTATCATCTGACGAGTGTTGTTTGGATACCATCTAGCCCATGATCCCCACATTCGTCTTTGGATGGCCCACTGGCCAGGAGACCGGTGACTTCTTGGCCCTAGATCTGGGTAAGTCCTGTCGCCTCTTGTTCTATCCAGACTCATCTTGGATATCTACAATAAACGCGCAACAATATTTGATGTGACCACTAATCCGGGTCTCAATTACTCTGCCGTGACATCAATACTAGGTGGCACCAACCTCCGAGTCTGCCTTGTTACTCTACAAGGCAATGGCAAATTCGAACTTACACAGACTAAGTATCGCCTCTCCGAAGAACAGAAACAAGATGATGGGCAAAAGTTATTCGATTTCTGTGCAGAATGCCTCAAGACATTCATCGAATCAAACACGGGGCATGGCCCGGGTATGTTGAAGGAGGGCCAGGTTTTGCCTCTAGGATTTACCGTAAGTGGTGCATTCTTACGTGGTACACTCAAAGCAAGGCTCACCGAACACTGATTCGTTGATACTTGACCTGCATCTGCTAATAGTTTTCGTATCCGTGCACGTGAGTCTGGCTCTAACTTCACGATACGGGTTGTCTGAGGCATTCATCGCACTATCCGTAACCTGGCTTGACATTTCAACCCTTTACCATCTACCCACGTACCAACCTCACGAATCGGGGCTTGATGGCTATTGGGCTATGCTATGTATCTGCTTTTGCATTCCGTATTTATTTGTGAAGGCAAGAACGGATCGATCACGGCGAACTAATTCGCTGGACGAAGGGCTTCGGCGCGCCCAATACGGAGGGGAGGGACGTCGCTGAGATGTTCAAACAATCACTCGCAAAACACGTGTGTTTCCCCTCCCCTTGATAAATGCCGTTGGTTTGGCTCCGCTGATAATATCTTACTCTTCTGTTCAGGACCTTCCCGTGCAGCTAACCGCTCTCATAAACGACACCACTGGCACTCTCGTCGCGTCGCATTATGTGAACCCTAAAACCAAGATTGCTGTCATCTTCGGGACGGGCTGCAATGCCGCATACATGGAGCATGTCAAGAGCATCCCCAAGATCGCGAACTTGAATGTCCCGCCTGATGTTGACATGGCTATTAATTGTGAATGGGTATGTTACGCATCCTTTTGTCGTTCCGGATCCCAAGGAACAATGTGTGTTTTTAAGGGTGCTTTCGACTCTTTTGAGCACGAACATCTTCCACGGACGAAGTACGACATCATTGTTGATGAAACATCAAACAAGCCCGGTGAACAAGCATTCGAGGTGAGGATGAATTTTACTTACTATGTACCATCTATTTACTGCGGTCGATTTCCTATCAAATATCGCTTACCAAGAAACTCATATCGGGTCGATATCTGGGGGAAATTCTTCGACTGGTCCTCTGCGAGCTTATAGATGAGGGGGTCCTTTTCCTCGGTCAGAACACATATAAACTTGAGAAACCGTATTGTTTTGATACCGCTTTTTTGTCTCTGATGGAAAGGTGAGGGACCTTTCCGTTCCTCTCTCGCCTCTAACGATTGCCCATAGTGACCCGACGGACGAACTTCTCATGATCATTGGCATATTCACTCACTTTTTTGCCCTTGAGACGACACTCGCCGAACGCCAATTCTTCCGAGCCCTCTCCAAACTGATCGGGCGACGCGCGGCACGATTGAGCTCATGCGGAATTGCAGCGATTGTAAAGAAGATGGAGTATTTGGAAGAAGGATGCTCCGTGGGCGCGGACGGTAGTCTGTATAATGTATGTGCACCTTTTAGTTCTCTCCGATAAGGACACTGATTACTCTCCCTCGAATAGAAATATCCTGGTTTCGCAGACAGGGTGCACGAAGGTCTTCAGGACATCTTTGGAGATAAGGGCCGGTGAGAAAACCAGTCACTCTATTGCTTTCTGACCTGAATCCCTATGGTCTTTCCTACCTCCATCCGCGTATCAAACTGGGGTTTAGTAATATCGTAACGCACCACGCCGAAGACGGGAGTGGTGTCGGCAGTGCGATCATCGCAGGTAAGTCGACCTCCCACAGAAAGACATCCGCGCGGAACCGATTTGATCTCACATCTCGGTAGCAATGACGAAGATCAGGAAAGACGCTGGCCTGTATCTGCACTTATGAAGGGGTGGGCGGGTGATATGGCGTCATGTATCAAATCACACAAATTACAGGCTAGTTAAGGTGGGGGAACGGTTTCGTCACACACTAGATGAGAAGGTGGAACGAAGTAGAACTCAGGGATTGAATTGTTGTATACTACGCCGTCTGGTCGTCAAATCGTCTCCACAAGGGTCCATATTCAATAAATCACCCGCTTTGTTCCGTCCGTCATTGATCATCATGCATCATTAACACTAATGTTAGACCCGATGCGGTGTCACATCAGTCGATATGCCGGATCCTATCTCAGCAATTCTTCTCCAGGCCTGGTTCAACTTGAAGCTACTGCGTAGGAGGGATAATACCACTATTCCTCGGACCGTGGCTACAGCCAAATCGTAATCGTGTTGTAATCGCAGGACATGGGAGGTTGAAAACAAGGAGGCTACGAATACGCATATAGTGGAACGAAACGTCAAGAGCATGCCGAGAAGATGTGGGCACCGCTGACGGTCATATGTAAGAGGGGTACACCAATTGATGGAATTCGTAGCGGAGCCCAGAAAAGTAAATCAACAGACAAGAAAGTTTCGGCTGCTGCGGATATCATGTGTCACATCTGCCAGAGTCGCATCTAACAGGGTTCAATCGAGTGGCAAAAACCTCGCACTCATACAACACGTCACATCAGGTATCCAACGTTCTAGTCCATAGTTAGCGTTAGATTTCGTTTAGAGATGCGCATGCACTCCATGTCATACGGCCGATCCTTTTCCATCTTCATCAGCGAATCGGACCGAATTTTCGAGGTCGGTCTTTTGAGAAGAGTGGACGGCGACATGAAAGCTGAGCGGTCTCGCACTTTGGGGGGTATTGGGGCCAGACAACCGACGCATGGGATGGGAACCAGAGGTTGTAAGGTGTGAGGTCAAGTCTTTTGACCAGGCCTTTCCCTCGGAAACACGATAGATGATGAGAAGGGGTGCGATGACCTACAAATTCAGTGCACAGAGTAATCAGTCAATGAAACAGATCCGAACAAGAAATTAAGTCACCTGCGCTTCGCCCAGGATTTGCGTGAAGGCATTGGCCAACGGACTACTTGCAGCGTATGGTATGAGATACAACAACGAGCATATCGAATACACGGCAGCACTTTCAACGATGATGGCTGCAAAACCTGTGTAAAGAGCGCCGTATGCAGAGCCTAGGACCTTCGAGATGCATGCTCGGTGGTACAATAAACGGATGACCGTTAGAATACAAATGAAGATGTTGATGGCGAGGGAAACACTGATGTACGGGAAGAGGAAAGTGAAGGACATCCAGCCGGATGCGGATTGCGTAGGGCCCGACACAACGATGACCCAGAGGGAACCAGTAACTACGAAGACCATGCAAAAAGGTTACGCAGATCGATCACTAACGAAAAAAAAACTCACCGACGGATGCAAGGAACATCAAGCATCCGACCACAGTCACGATCAGGTGGAACTTGCTGTCCTTATATACTACAATGCAACGCCATACCTTAGCGAAGAGTGGGTTTTCATCGACAGACATTGGAGCACAGGCAGAAGCTTACCATCAGTGAATCCGCGCACCAATTTGAAACGACGAAGGAGACGTTCAGGGGTACCGACGCAGTTTCTATTTCATAGGCGGCGGGACCTGCGGAAGAACAAGAAACTTACTACCTTGCTTGACGATTTTCGGTAAAGACTCACCACCAGGATAATCCCTATGGTTTATAAAACCAAGCGCTGTGATACGTGAATTTGATGCGACATAGAGTGTGCTTATTCCGAAGAGAAAGTTGACATAGATGAAGAAAAACCAGTTCTTCTTGGAAGCGCCTCCTCGGGTGCGTATTCGACCCCAGAGGGAACGAGTGCACATAACATAAAGAACGATGACGATGCCATAGAGTATGGCGGTGACTATCGCTCCATACAACCAAGTCCCTTCCAGGTAGACTTGGGGAGGTTGGAACTGTGGATCATCGAGGACGTTCGACATCGCTAAATCGCGAGTTGTGGTGGCTTGGCGCTACACTGCTCGACGAGGTGATTGAACGGAGTGGGTTTCATTCACGCTGCGCCGCTTATATCTCCTTGCACTCAGCGGCAGACAGGATGAAATGTCGTGCTGGTACTGCGGCGGAAAGATACCCTTAGTTCCAGATCGCACCCGTATTGGACTAGTGGCACTCGCGATGAGTCTTGTGAGTCAAACCTGCCAGTGCGCTGGCCGGTTGGCATTACACACTGGAAAGGCTGGAAACCAGGCAGGGTCGGGGTTGTAGGGTTTAAACGCCCTGACATCACGTGGACCGTGCGGGCCGTCGATGTAAAAAAAAAATTATTCCTACAATTACTCGCCAGCTGACGAGAGAAGAATTCAAAGTACATATACTTACATAACTGTAGTCTTGAGCCAGAGGGTTTGGTTGCCAATTTAGGAAGCTCGGGTCTGTGCGAGCAAACTTTTGCATTTTGCACGGGTAAACCATCTGGTTGGTTCGAGACTAACTTAACTGAGAACTTGATCTGTACGCTTCGCTATCTTGAGTGTCGACCGCTTATCTCCACAGGAAAGACTTGCCCGAATATCATCCTGCTTCCGGCAAGTGATAAATGTCTCGTTCTAAATCCCTTTGATTCTAGGGTAAACCTGTTTTGGCATCTTGTTCTGGTCCGAATCGTCGGATCTGATGGGCCCCATCGTCTTATGTTTA
Organism: Porphyrellus cyaneotinctus; assembly: GCA_038091315.1. Taxonomy (NCBI): domain Eukaryota; kingdom Fungi; phylum Basidiomycota; class Agaricomycetes; order Boletales; family Boletaceae; genus Porphyrellus; species Porphyrellus cyaneotinctus. The sequence goes on along the minus strand of JBBPOF010000310.1, from coordinate 5,550 downwards.
TGTCACAATGCCACGGTGTCGCCTCGTCTGGGCTGGGTGCAGCTTTGCAGAGACCAAATTTAAGAGGTCCCTCGCCAAGCGATGACCAGATGAGAGTCTCACACCGCATCTGGTCTTGATGAGGCCAGGATCTAGGAGGATCATTCCCTGGGACTGAGGCGGGGCGGAAGGTTCAATAATGGCCAAATCGTGATTGCGCTCCAATCGTGGGACACCAGGCATACATACTGTTCCGAACATGCACAAAGCTTGGCTACCATACGTGGTATAGCTGAACTCCACGTCGGAGATGAAAATGCCAAGCGACTGGCATCTGCCAAGGAAGGGTGTAAATGAGTGGAGAGGCCTGAATGCATGATAAGCAAGGTATGTAGCAGACAAGGAAGGTTGCTACGAGCATGTATGCATCTGTTAGAAACGTTTAACAGCATTTCAGTGGAACAGTTAGGTGCCGCATCCGTAGCAGTGTGGTCGGGTATCAGTCCAGCCACTAGTTGGTGCCAATTTTGTTCGATTGGAACAAAAGGTGGTTCGCTAGCGTTACACGGCCAGATGCAAACTGGATTGAATCTTCCCGATCGTTGTGCTGTGCACAGTCAAGAGCGACTTGCATATTGAGCGGTCTCGCAGTTTGCAAGGTGCCAGGGCTACGTGGCACCGACAACTGACGCATCAGCTGGGGATCAGAAGGAGCAGGACCTGAGGCCATGTCTTTCGACCAGGCCTTGCCCTCCGAGACACGATATATGATGAGAAGGGGTGCGATGACCTACCATTCAGTGTGTAAAGTAATCAGTCGGTGAGCCAAAGAGCCGAACAAGAAACCAAGTCACCTGCGCTTCGCCCAAGATTTGCATGGACGCATTAGCCAACGGACTACTTGCAGCGTATGGTATGAGATATAACAACGAGCATATCGAATACACAGCGGCGCTTTCAACAATCATTGTTGCAAAGCTGGTGTAAAGAACGCCGTATGCAGAGCCTAGGACCTTTGAGATGCATGCTCGGTGGTACAACAGACGGATGACCGTTAGAATACAGATGAAGACGTTGATGGCGAGGGAAACACCGAGAAACGGGAAGAGGAAAGTGAAGGACATCCACCCAATCATGGAGTCTGCAGGTTGCGACACAATGATGACCCAGAGGGAACCGGTAACTGCGAATACCACGCAAAGGGTTACGCAGATCGACACACACCAACGAAAAAACTCACCGACGGATGCAAGGAACATCAAGCATCCAACCATAGCTACGATCAGGTGGAACCTGCTGTCTCTATATACTACAATGCAACGCCATACCTTACGGAAGGATGAGTTGTCAGCAGCAAGCATCAAAACAGTAGCTCACCATTAGTGCGTTCGCGCACCAATTTGAAACAACAAAGGAGACGTTCAGGGGTATCGACGCAGTTTCTAATTCATAGGCGGCAGGACCTGCGAAATTTTACTACTTGATTGACGATTTTCAGTAAAGACTCACCACCAGGATAATCCCTATGGTTTACGAAACCAAGCTGGATGATCTGGGTGTTTGATACGGCAAAGAGTGTACTCAATGCGAACAGCAAGTTAACATAGATGAAGAAAAACCAATTCTTGGAAGCGCTTTTATCGGGGCGTATTCGACCCCAGAGGGAACGAGCGCACATGACATAAAGAACGACGACGATGCCATAGAGTATGGCGGTGACGATCGCGCCATACAACCAAGTCCCTTCCAGGTAGATTTTGGGAGGTTGGAACTGTGGATCGTTGAGGACATTCGCCATCGCTAAACCGCGAACGTGGAGTCCTGAGGATAAAAGTAGGAGAGGATTGAGTACGTGCTCGAGGTGGGGGTGATTTCATTAACGCTAGTCCACTTAAATCTTCTTGGAAGAACGGCTAGAGTCGCGGTGTGCAGGGAGTGCGGCAAAGACTTGACTGTGATCATTGAATTCTCCAGCCCGAAATTTATGCGAGCGAAGGTGACTTACGGCGACCTTGACGAAACAATATACACATATTACGTAATGCTATGCGTCGTGTCCGGCGTTCGGACCATTCAATAAATAACTCCCGCGGAATCTCGAACAATTAATCCTCGACTCCACGACGAAATATGAGCTACGACCTCGGAAAAGCCCTCGGTTTCAAGACCACTGACCAACCCGTAAGTAAATTTCGTCTTTTTCACCTCCCCTGGAACGAGCATCCTTCAGGTTTCCTGGACACGCAAGGACATCCTTATATACGCGCTCGGGGTTGGAGCAAAGAAGGATGATCTCTCTCTCGTGTATGGTGAGTCATGCCCAATGCATTGCCATTCCTTTTGACCAGCGACCTTGCAGAGCTTGGTACATCTAATTAGTCGTCTAATGCATACATTATGACGGTAAATCCGTAGATAAGGCATGGGCACCTTTGCCAACGTATCCGGCTGTGCTTGCACTGAAGGGTTCGTGATTACGGCTTGGTTCAAATCAGAAGACTGAATTTCAATAGGCGAGGACAATGATGTGTCACTCTTTACGAGCAAATTTAGCGGAAAACCCATCCCTGGGCTTCCTAAGCTCAAGTCCGGCAGGGTGGTATGCAACTTGATTTCATACTTGCCTCCTAGTGTAGCCGAGTAATCATATCATTTTCGCGTAGGTTCATGCCACTCAAAGCATAGAGGTCTTGAAGGACCTGCCAGTAGCAAGTGGACCAGGATGGAAGTTGTCAGGCAGAATCTGTGGGGTCCACGAGAATAGTAGGTGGTGCATGCGATTCCCATCACCGGTTCTTATTCAACCTCAAGAGTCTGGCATCATCATCGAGCGGGAGTCATCACTCGTAGACCCCCAGGGCAATGTGTATGCAAAGCTCTTCGTAAGCAGTTTTTGATGTTCGCATGAATTTGTCCAGAATTCTTTGTCCAGAATTCTTCGTTTTATCTGGGTGTCAAAGCGAATGGTGACAAATTCTCCAAGGTAATCGCGAGTGCTCCACAGGCAAAGCCCATCCCAAAGGACCGCAAGCCAGACTGGGTGATCAGAGATAAGACGACTCCCGAGCAGGCACTCATATATCGCCTCAGCGGAGACTACAATCCTCTTCACGTTGGTACGTCTGCTATTGTTTAGGAGCCTCGGAGTGTGTGCTCATGCATCGTACTATGCAGATCCTTTGATGGGCAAGACGCTGGGTTTTGGCGGTGTCATCTTACATGGCTTGTCCTCGTTTGGATTCGCGGCCCGTGGTCTTGTACAGGAAGTTGCGAAAGGTGATCTGCGTGCATTGAAAATATTTGGCGTTCGTTTCACATCGCCTGTCAAGCCTGGGGATGAACTGGAGACACAAGCATGGGAGGTTGGTCCTGGTCCCAACGGGACGACTGAAATTACATTCATCACCAAGAATGTCACATCGAACAAGGTCAGTGCTGAATCCATGTGGCATGCACTCGCCGTGATCTTGAATGTTCCTTAGGTTGCCTTGGGAAGTGGCGTTGCTTTCATCAAGAAGGCAGACAGAAGTAAACTGTAGGATAAGGCTGCATCTCATTGAGTAACTCTCGGAGGGTCTTTGTTAAGTCTATTGTTGTAGATCTTCCTACGGCATGAGCCAATGTGCACATCAGTTCATCCTATTTAATTTGGCCCTCAACACCCTGCCACGGTCAAGAATGGCATCCGCCTCGAGATAACATCCTTTGAGCCAACGATTTGTTTCCCCTTCGCATGCTTCCTTGCCACCAGTAGGTCCATCCGTGAAAGCTGTGCGGGCATGAAGCACTCTCCGGTTATCGAAGAAAGCAGCATCTCCCTCGCACAAGGAATACTCCATATGATTACCCGTATCATCTAGTAGTGCAACGAATTTGCCTAGGGCAGCGTAGAAGGAAGGTGGCGTCGAGGCCATGAGGGGTGCTTGGAACGGTGGCGAATAATTGATATGCTTAATGGCTAGCTCGGAGGTAGACAAGTCGTTGTGCGGAGCGTGCGCATCTAGCTCGATGGTTGGATGATCGTGGTGCAGATGGTGTCCGTCATTTATATAATGGAAGGGAACACGGGTCGCCGCCAAAATATCAAAGTCTGCTGGGTGGAACTTTCGCAGTAATGATGCGGCATGAATGGCGTCCACGAAGATCGAAGTGCCGCCCACGACACGGTTGCGCAAGCAATGTAAAATCTGGTATCTTGGCGGGTGTTGGAAGTAACTGTTCGATAGCGAGTTGAGAATGACCTCGATCACAGAGTTCGGCAATCGACATACAGTAAATCCATATGCAACCCGAGATCGAGATTAGTGTAGGCGATGTTGCGGCTATTGCGAATATTCTTTACGTCCCAGAGTTCACCATAAAAGGTGGTCCGTAGCTCGCCAAATATATTGGCCAACCTTCTGAGTTCGCAGGTATCATTGGAAGTTTGCTCGGTCGGCACGCTCGTGACGAAGAGCAGGCCGTACTGAGTGAGTTGGTTGATGGCATCGAGAAGTCGAGAGGGCTCAAGGAGATCCTTGTAAGTAACAAAGAGATCTGGACTTTGGGAGATCGACGATGCGTTCCAAAGTTTTTGTTCCGTATCCCGATGAAATCTCCGTCGCTGCGTTGGAGAGGAATATCGTTCCAGAAATGGAGCTCCAAAGAATGATTCATGTCCATCGATCCATCTGATGTGAACACCGCCAGCCGCGGTTATCAACCCTCCCGGAACAGGCCGGATGTCGATCGGAAGATCGGAAGATCGGCGTAGTTTCTGCGACGTGGAAGGGTGGATACATGAAGGGCATTGACACGAATCTCGCAGCCATTGATGAGAAAAGCTGCCTCCGCCGGGAATAATCAGTTGAGTGTCATCAAATCTGAGATCGGATGAGAAATATCTAGCACGTAACAGTGAAATTTTCGGTGTGCGTCGAGTGACGGGAACGAAGGCAAGTGTACGAAACATCGTCAGAAATCTTACATAAAGTCGAATTTCCGAATCGAGCGGTTATTTGGATCTGAAGGCCTTGCCAAACAACGCTTACCCTTTTTCGGACTTTTGTCAACTGCGGCTGAGCCCACCATTGCTCGCTCAGTACAGCACGAATGGTTTCGCGTTCAGATTCAGGAACGTCATTCGTTTTGCTTGAAGAGGATCCTCAAGTGGATGAAAGCCCTATATCAACGCCCGTCAGAGAAAGGGTGATGCTTCATTACCTGCACCATGAAGTTGTTCAGTTCTGCTGACGAGTGCACAGGCCCATCCTTCCCATGCGCCAGATTATTTACCGGGTTCAAGAACGACATATGCCCATGATTGGTCACCGGCAGGTACCGGTGGAAAAATAGAGCGGCAAGGGCGTCATTTTGTTGATGTCCATGGACGTGTCTGTAGTCTTCGAGGCGTCAACTTGTCTGGTTCTAGCAAAATGTATGTGATGCACCATTTGTAATGGACACGCTCCGCTGAAAGCTGCTTATTGGGTAGCCCTGTTGATCATGACCACGACACGTTTCCTGCTAACCACAGCTCGGTCACTTTCGTCGGTCGGCCATTCCCTCTCGAAGAGGCGCCTCAACATTTTG
>JBBPOF010000309.1:0-28872 GCA_038091315.1 Porphyrellus cyaneotinctus | reverse complement strand
GTATGGAATAATATAGATCCAGAGGTGTGTCAGAATTTGATTGAAAGCATGCCTAGAAGGATCCAAGCAGTGATCAAGGCCAAAGGGGGTCACACAAAGTACTAGATTTGGCTAATTCTGTAGATTTGATACATAGTTACAAAATTGAGTCAATGACTTGCTGATTTGAATTGACTATATCCCCATGAATACATATTCAAATTACATAAATATTTTTTTCACACATAGCCAGGGGTATGTGCTTTCCACCACCCACTTATACTTTGGCTCTATTTGTTCTTTCCCCTGAGTTATATAACAAACACTTCAAAGTCTCGAAACATTGACTCAATTTTGGAAGTCACTGTAGTTCTGTTCATTCCATTTCCCTTCTCTGATGGTCATGAGCCTTCCTGAGAGCCGCAAGACCTTCGAAGGTCTTCAGGGCATCGTGTCCCTGCATCATGATGTGAGACATTTGTGCTGTAACTCGGTCTATGTCTCTACAATGCCCAGCCTAGTTGCCAGTATACCTCTCCTCACTGCTGTTGATGTTGATGGCAACTATGCTTGGATTCCTGGTCGACATTTTTGACATTCGGTGGAGGCATAAACTACCGATACCCATCATCGCTGCCATTCCTATGCTCATGGTGTACTATCCAGAAGGAGGTAATATGCACATGGTCATGCCAATTCCTTTCATGCGCTTTCTTGGCATGCTGGTCAACCTAGGTTTGTGAACATGATGTGATGGTTGAATCTGATCATCATTACACGTGGTGAGTACAGCGCTGCATCTCAAAAGGGGCCAAGCACTTGCCTGTCATGAGACGACATTGCCTGGAATCACGTTGCTCAGTATGTCTTCGTCCATGAGCTAGTATCGTATCCTGGATGATTCTGTGAGTGCTGATCAGCAAACACAGGGTCAAAGTCGTGTCGGCTGTTGTGGTCAAAGAGAAAGATGTTGTGATGGGTGCAAAATGTTGTCATGTCTGAAATACTTGGTCCCACCCAATTGGACGTCAAAATACTCAGGCATTGCAGGCAATGCATCTCATGCGAGTTGCTTGGCGAGGGATGACCAGGGTTGGGCAGAGCGCTGGCCGATGTGGTAAAAGTGCTCATTGATGTTGGTGTCTTGGAGTGGAGAGAGAGAAAAACCTGTATTCAGAAGGATGGGCCCTACTTTGGGTCGAGGTCGAGCATGTGAAGGTGGTCGCATGCAATTTAAATGAACACAGGATCAGGGAGAGGGAAGGCGGCATGTTTGACAGAGCTCATTGTGCTTGACTACATTTCAATGGGTCACTTCAATTCGCTGGGTATGGGTGTGAGGCATACCAAGTAGAACCTGGATGGTATCTGTGTTTCTTTGCCCGGAGCTCTGCTTTACTGTGGGTTATTGTTTGGATCTCCCATTCTCATGCTTTTGCTCTGATTTCTGCTGCCATCTCAGCAGTGGAGATGGAGTGTGAAGTCTACGAGCAAGGGAGGGGGACCTTCAGTGAAAGCAGATTCAGCATGCATGATTGCATGTGGGAGCCAAAGTGTAACACTTGCACGCTGGAGAGGTGAACAGTCAAATCAAACAACACTGCAATGCTGCATCAACAATTGTCACCGGTGATGACACGGGTGACAGGACCCGATTCTAGGCCACTAGCACTTGTCAATGCGAGTAGGGAAAAGGATGGAGTCACTCACTTGTTGGCAGTGGAGCTCTTGCGTGTTTGACATCCGCAGAATTTCTCCTTTGAGGTGGCAAGCTTTCAAACGTGTCGTCATGCTTGCTTTTCATCTCTGAAATTACAAGATACTATTAGTGCACGGGATATGGAGGGGCAATCAACACACTCATCGGGATGGTCGACTCGTACATAGGCTTGAAACTCAGGTCGTTGTCAAAGTCGAGTGCTGGAATAGGCGCCAAAAGGTCTTCCCACTCCCGCTGCATTGCCTGTAATGTAGCATCTAGGTGTGAAAAGGACAACAATGCAGGCATGCTAGCAGAAGATTCCTCGACTAACCCTGACACCAGCATTTGCTAGACAAATATCAAATGATGCACACTAAATACTCACCTGCAGATTCCGAAGGAGCTTTGGGTGGGGCAATGGCACTCTTGACAGTCTTTGGCTCTTTCATCTGGGTCACAGACCCCCCGGGTGGATGGTTGGCTTTCTTGACTGCTACAAAACCAGTCAGCCTCAGTGACGACAGGGCAACAATGTACGTACCATCAGATGAACCATCACCTTTAGGAGCATGCTTGGTAAGACTTGGAAGTTGAGATCTCTGTGGTGCCTCAACCTGTGAGACTGCACAGCTGCCGTGGAGGTCTTGGAATGTGACCCAGCACCAGGCTGGGCCTTCCTGCGACTCACTGTGGGGGGCTTGTCACCAACATCCCATGGGCCTCCAGCACCAAGCTGGAGCATTTAGGTATATTGGGGAAACTTCGCTGTCAAGCCATTGCATGGTTGATTCTCTTTCCCACTGCCGTTGGTGGGTATCCTGCATCCCACAGGTATCTTGCATTTGGGTATCGTGGGATGGAGTTTTTCGGGTATCATGTCAGCACCACTGGCAGGCTGAATAGCATTGCTGCAGGTGGTGGTCAAAGGCTCCTTCAGAATCAGGAGTTTTGTGACCGTGGTTTCTTTGCCTACAGCATGCCACATTAGATTGGGCAAGCTTTATTAATAATTGAATGATGCAGCACGCACGTTTGTAGCCGTGACCAGTGAACTACTGTATCCTGGCATGAGGTTGGCATTGCGTGCATATCTTGACATTCGGTGCTTTGCACAATGACAAGCAGAAGAGGGCACATCTTCTTGATTTCTGGGAATAGGCATCGTGTCAGCCAAAGGCAAGATTTTGAACAGAAACAATCACTCGTACCTTGTGCCATTTCCGCGTCCTCCACTCGCTGAACAACACATGTCAGAATCTGAGCCCTCCGAGGCTCCTTCACAGCCTGTCCGGTGGCTATGACATTCACAGGCAGAGCTGCCATTTTGATCCTGGCGAGCTCTGTATGTAGGCCAGTGAGCTCCGACTGCAGGAGAGCGATCTTCCAGGCAGCATCCGCCTTGGTCCCAGTGGTCCTCGTGGCATGGTATTCAGTCAAGGACTTAAATGGTGAAGGCTCTCAAACGTTCCTTCTTGTCGTCGTCAAGTTTCGAACTGAGTTTCTGAATCCTCATCTTGAAAGAGTCTGTATCTCTGCAATGAGAGCATTCCAGAGTGGTGATACGATCTTCCTGCAATGCGATGTGTTCGTGCAATGTGTCGACCTGTCGCCCCAGTGTCTTCATCTCTTGGCCGTGGACAGACACAGGAGTCTGGGTACCATCGACTGCGGTAATCCAATCCTTGAGTGAGGTGACATCCGAGGCAATTATGGTGACCTGGATGACGAGGGTGACGAGCAACAGTAGAACTGAGCAAATACGGCCTTCAGCTGCGCTGTGCCAAACATCTGAACATGGCATTCGGATCGCTGTTGAATTCAGAGGTTAGGGAGCTGAGAGGCAATGGTGTGTCGTGGATGCCGTCCAAGGTAGTCGGCGGTGACTGGGAGGAAGGAAGCAACCAGAACATCATCCACCTCACTCAGTGGCTGATTCCAGAGCTGACCAATGCAGCAGCATGTGGTAGACACAAGCCCGGAGGCAGTTGAGGACGTAACATCATGATCATGATTAAAGGAAGCCATTTACACAGCAAGTAGATAGCAGGAAGAGTGATGAGGGCAAGATGAGGAAAGGAACCGAAGACAAGGCTCCGACGCCTGGCCTTATATAACATGACATCCTGAGGGTTAAGTCGCCACTTTCGTCCTTGCTATGGGCCATAAGGGTGAACAAAATATTGTGATCATGGGCATCACCGAGTTCATTGAGAATTCATTGACAGTATCCAACCTTAGTTCCAACACTTCCAGATCCCAATATCCAGAACCACCATTCCGGAACCACTTCCGGAATTTTCCCATGCACTTCCGGACTCGGAACCACTGGAAGGTCTGGAACCACCGGAACCACTTCCGGAACATTCCTGCACTTTTCCGGAAGCATTGGAAGTATTGGAAATTGTCAAATGTTCTTTCAGGTTCGCTACTACAATATTGCAGGTAACATAATACGAGTATACCTTCGCCCATAGTATATATATCTTCACCCCGCTTACAAGCACCTAAGTCATTTCCACCATCTTAGGCAGCAGCTGAGGTGAGTACTTTTTACTTAGTTTTTCATTCCTAGCTAATGTACTGTAGCACTGGGCAATTCCTGCCCTTCTCTTAGTTTTGTCATTCGTTCAGCATCTAGCTCATATTGACTATGCATAGCCACAGTCATGAGGTTGAATGCGAGGTCCTTCATGATCAGACAACCTGAATGAGCGAAGTATGGTTGAAGTGTTGGAGATTTACTTAATGCAAATGGTATGTGGTTGTACAGCCACCATATTACTTCACGTAGTATATTTTCGAACCTTCGTATGGTAGATGCTTTAGTGACTACAGACTAGAGTATCTAACAGGTTATGAGCCCTGCTTGTGCTCAGTAGTCCACTCACTACGACTTGAAGACTCAAGATGGCCCTTGGAATTGTTCTCGAAGATGGCACCGCTGTATGGATGCCAGAACCAGGCGAAATTCCTATACTCTGAGAAGGCAGCCAAAATTGGCTGATGTACTGTGAAGCACTTCAACGGACAGCGCACAAACTCGGTACCCCAGACGAATACATAAGGCACACCATCTGGGCCACCATCCCACACTCAATTCTCCTGCACCTCAGACAACTCAAAACAGCTCATGAGACACTCAACTACCTATCTGGACTATATGAGAAACCTTACAAAGTCCCACACACAGCCGCACATGCCCCACAAACATTCAATGGCAAATGTCACATATACGGCGAAATAGGACACAAAACGTGAGAATGCAAGAATGCCGAGAAGAAGCCCAGGAGCGAGAATATAAACGAGCCAGGCCATGGGAGGCATCGCGAACAAAAATGTGACATGGGATGCCCCCAATGAGTGAAAACAACAGGCGGCAGAAGTGCGACCTCAGATTGTGACCACCACACAGCCATGGTCCAGCCCACAACACAACCGGAGGGCATTGACGAGGTCATACAGCACAAATGGCGTCAATCCAGGAGGCTCACCAACTCCCACCCAGCAAGTCGGCAGACTGACAATGCAGCCGCTGACACCGAAAACCCATGCACAACACGTGCTGAGCCCACAGTGCTAGCAGGCACAGTCAAGCCGCTCGAGGAACGAGCAGACCATCACACTGAAATGGCACAGTCACCAGGCACGGGCGATGATGACGACAAAACACATTGACCCAGGAAGCCTACAGACACCCAATCGACGGCACCCGTGAGTGCATGAAGCGCATCGCATCACCTCGACGAGGATGACCAATGTGAAATGGAGCATCCAGCAGGAACGTCGGAAGACCCTGCAGTCGCACCAGATGATGACGTTCATCACCCCAATGCACCTACAGAGCCCCCCAATACAGCAAAACACGCAAGAGAGGGAGAGGGCCAGCAGCAGGTCGAGGAGGTTGAGGTTGAGTCGAGGGAGCTGAGACTGGTGGCAAAGGGCATGGATGAAGTCAACAACGATGAAGACTCACCAGACACCCATGTTGACCCAAGCAATGGAACCGCGATCGAATCGAATGGATGCGCTGTGAGGTGAAATGCAGACGCTGAGATCAATGGGGAGGATGGAGAGGCACGACGAGATGTGCACAATGAGGCAGACAGGTCGACGACATACCAAAATGTGTTGATCGAGAGGGAGAGACAAAGTGCGTTGGCACTTAGTCAATCAACAGCAACTGATGAAATGAAGAAAACGATCAGCGCAGTGGAAAGGTTGATGACAGCTCACCAGGCAGACCCCCAGACCCTCCAGCGCCACCCTCTAACCCAACCGAACCATCCACACGAGAGTACAAGCCCCTGAGCATCGAGCTCGAGGGGGAGTGGTGGATATTAGCGAGCATCAATGCTATGCATACCCAGGTCGAAATGATTATGACAGGACCATTAGGACGTGACAAGGACACTAGGAATCGTCCAAAAGAACTGCGGAACGAATTAGAACATGAGCACGAACGGTTGGAGTGAAGTAGGGAGGAAAACTCACCTGCAGGAACTCAGATCAGGCTGGACGAGCTAGGTGGCGAAACAGCCATACCAAGCGATCCCCACAGGTCCCACGAATGCCCTAGAAGCCACAGAGATGAGCGCATCGTCGAAACAAATGTGCTACGTCGAGATATAGCCCCAGGAGGCCATATGGGTGAGTTGGATGAGTCAGGAGGCATTGGAGATGATCGAGAGTGCCGGATTGACAGCGACGCCATCCAGATAGATGGGATAGGATGTGGAAAGGACGGCGCAGCAAGCAGTGTATGCTGCAGCCCAAAATGAGTCGAAACGTGACTGCTAGCTGGATACCAGATGACTCAGCACGGATGGTGCAAATACCACATGGCACACATACCTCGGCAATCCACACCATCTAGTAACCACCATAGACCATCCACAGACCATTTGAACCTGCCGCGACACTGCGGACAACTCAAATCACGACCTAGAAGCATCAATACTGGCACCGGGTGGACTTACCAAGTCACCACACCACATCGAGATTGAATTGGGCGAATTGGACGCATCGTACACACTGTATATGGATTAGAGAGCACATACGAGCAATCCCAAGATGCGATACACAAGTACAATGCTGCAGCAGTTATCAAGGATGACATGTAGCAGCACCACCTCTGCGCGAGCCATGACTTACCACATATGGACATCACTTGGACACTACACTTTTGGGACGCTACACTTTTGGGATGCTACACAAACATCTTGGACACACATGCCCATCTAATGTACACCCCATCTTCGTTTGAGGGGGGTGTTGGAGATTTACTTAATGCAAATGGTATACGGTTGTACAGCCACCATATTACTTAATCACATAGTATATTTTCGAACCTTTGTACGGTAGATGCTTTAGTGACTACAGACTAGAGTATCTAACATGAAGGAAATGCTGTAACATGAGGACAGGGCTGTCAGGGGGCAACATGTGAACACGAAGGTGTACGACGAGGGTGTTGCAAGAACTTATCTCCGATCGTATTGGGAACTGGAAGTTACCCATGATGGTGAGGAAGCTGGGTAAGATGGGAGCACCGTGACGATAGAAGCTCTATTTACAGGTTGAAATGTTGATTAAGCTCTGATGAGAAGACAACAGAAGCTCACCATGTATGGCGTAACTTTGCCACATCGGACATCCTCCCTCCAATGGCAAGAGACACATAGAAACATGGTGGTCCCGTCAGACATGAGCGTGAGATGTTCTGCTGGAATTATAAGGCATCAGCGGCACGCAGCATGGGGCAACTGTCGCAATTAAACAGATGCCTGCCATCCCCACACATGTGGCAAAACTTTGTGTACGTGAGCACTACTGTATGACAGCATGACGGAACAGGCTCACATCGTCATTTGCAGGACTATCCCGCTTCGGTGGTGTGGCCAGCATCACCACCAAACAGGCCCTATCAAATTCATTCGGCACTGAGGACAAGCCTAGTGATCGAGGCATGGCAGGACATTCTCACTGTGGAGAGTGACAACAGCAATTTGGCACTTTAGTGCCATGTGTTAATTTGAATGAATGAATGGCTCACATTGTTATTTCCAAATCCATTCACATCCACCAACTCAGTAGGCGTCATGGAAAAACGCACTCCATCAGGACTATTCGATGCAGTTGATCCACCCCGAGAGTTGCATTCAACTGGTCGTTCGTGCTGTAGCGTGACAGTGGCTGGGCACTTAGGAAGCTTGATTGTAATGCGCTGGTTGTTGTTTACCAGCAGTTTGCTTGGTGTGTACCATGGTGGATACATCTGGCAGAATAAATGCAGAGGGTCAGGAAGGGACACAAAAACAGTCAAGGATTCTGAGCCCAACTCAGCGTCAGAGCTTGCGTAGTTGGAGCCTGACGCGACTGTGTGCATCACATAGGAGAGATGTAAGACTGTCACGTGAATGTCATGTGAACATTCAGATCGGACACGACTGCTGAGAGTCATATACCAAATAATACTAACCTCTTCCTTGGATGCCACTGGGGTTTGCCAATTCCTTTGAGTCACCATAACGTACGTACACTTCAGTTTCTGGCACTGGATGCTGGTCATTGCCAGCTTCCTGCACTTGTCCATGTGTCGCACTTTCTGTTGACTCATCACAGTGGATCCCCCCGCCTGTCTGATGTGCATCATGCTTTCGAGTCTGTGTGCACTAGTAATGGGCGTCTCCCAGTCGTGGGTCAGCTTCAATGCCATGGGGATGTGCTTCAAATCTCAGCTGTTTATTTAATGTCAAGTCAGGGCATCTCCCCACACACCGTCTCAGCTCTATCGCAGACTCGGAGTCAACTTAGCTGCTTCAACTTGAAGTTCAGAACTACATGGGAAGCACACTCAATGGGTGCTCCGCCCATGGCCAATTCCCTAACCCCTCCCATGTACCTATGTTTTTTGATCAAGAATGTATACACATAACTCTGTGAGTGCACTATCCAATGAGTGGCCAAACCGACGTTTCTTCTAGCGTGGGTATAAGTTTGGTAACCTCGTCGCATTGTTCCCTCATCCAACAGGTGTTCTTCATCCGAACAGTGAGCTGCCTGAGGGGACACCGCGACCTAGCTACAAAAGTACAGATATCTCCGTGACCTCCAAAAGACATAGCAGTGATGGAGAGACGCTCCAACCAAGGCAGCGTGGCCATCTGGAGGACGTCGCCCAGTGCGGCCTCTACATGCATGTATAGTTCTGTGAGCGAATGATGAGAGAGGGTAGACCAGAAGGATGTAGGCCGAAGATTGCAATAGTGACCAGATAATGTGATCTGTTGAGGCGATGGACAGCGATCCAGTATCGCATGGAGAACATCCAGATCCCCATGAAATCGGACAGAGATGCTCATCAACATTGTCCAATGTGGGTTGAAGAGGCGGGGCCCTGCTGCATTCTGCAGCTCTATGTCACAATGGCGTTCAGACGTCACAGCCTTGACCAGGACCCCCTCCCCCAGGCTCGGTCTTGACGTTGACGCCATATTGGTCCAGCACCTTCAGCGAATGCAATGCAGGCATGGTAAAAACATGTGTTTCACCATCTGCGTCGCCCAGGATGATTGTGAGTGAGTGGAGATTTGGCAGGGGATGCAGAGGTGGAGGGGATGACAGCTCCTGGCTCTGAACATATAGGCGTCTGAACACCAACTGCTGGAGGTTTAGACAGCGTGAAACCACTGGGAGGAGGGTCTCCAGTCGGTAACCGCCATTGAATGGAAGTTTGACAGCAAGGCTGGTCAAATTGGCCCATACTTGCAGGAGAACAGTGTTCTCTTTAGGAAGCATTTCCTCCAGGATGAGGGAGCAGAGGTTGGGCAAGCATTGCTGGACAGTTTGGCATCGTTTTCCTGACATTCTGGCCTTCATGGAGAGGAAATGAAGCAAGTCAGTGCCCTCAAGCAACATATTCACATCCTGGCATCGTGATACTGAGAGGAAGAGGAATGACCATACTCTTGGGGTGCATCAAAACTTGATCTGGACGACAAGGACTATGACTGTGATAGGTCATACAGAGAGGGGATAGAGATTGCATCTGTGATGATGATCGTGGTCTGACCACTGCTACACGTACTCCTCCCCCACCACCTCACTGCCCACTAGCAGCACCCGTCAACCAGTGCCACCACCTCCTGCTCCTGCTCGTTCTCCTGCACCTACAATGAAGAATATGACTCCTGAGGAACGGCAAGCATATATTCACAATGAAGCTCAGTCGCTTAGAGGCCTGCAAGAAAGCCCTCGATGTTGTCGCTTCTTCATCTGCCCCCACTGCCTCTCCTACACTTGATACCACTATTGAAGATCGTCTCGCCCAAGAGAAGAAGGAAGCAGAGGAGAAGGCATGTGAAGCAGAGAGGCAAGCCAAGGATTGCGAAAAGCAAAGGAGGGAAAAGCTAGATGTTGAGAAGGTGTTGAAGGGAGGCAAGACCTCTTTGCCGACACCGACAAAGATGGCTCCCCCACCAGCCCCTGCACTGGCTCCTGTGCAGACCCCAACCATCAAGACTGCCCCACCCCCACCTAAGCCTCGCGCACCTGCTCCACCCCCACTGCGGAAGGGGGCTACTCTGTGTACCCCTTCTACCCCTGCTCAAGCTCCAAGCCCATCCATTCCACATGCTCCTCCAGAACCCACTCCTGTCATTCATGTACCAGCACCTCATGCACCTGCCACCGCGCCACATGCACCAGTTGAACCCGAGGACGGCCCTGAGGATGCTGCCCTCAGAGTACAAAAAGAAGCTCTATGCAAAAGGTGCGAAGAGCACTCCTTCGCAAGCTCGAGCACTCCTTTGCAAGCTCGAGCAGGAGGAAGAAGAAGTGCACAAGGGTGAGGCAGCATACCAGGAACATAGGAGCCAGTTTTTGGCCGCCAAGTCTACTCGGGAAATTTGGAGGTGCAAGGTCAATACTTTTATTTTGAAAAATAAAATCCTATTTTATTGTATACATGCACATAAACCTACACTTCAATGTTCCATGGATATCCCCATTCTCGACTTGGGTTCGAGATATGTAGTTAGTTGGTCTTGGCTTTGTTGAGTCCCAGGTTCAACCTGTCAGGCAGCATGGCAGTGACCTGATCGATCTTCCTAAACTGCCAAGGGAACTGCGAGGGATACAAGAATGGACGGAGGTCGAACCCTACCAAAATCATGTCAGTCATTGCTAACACTGCAGACTTTCATCCTGCATACTGTTGTCATCAAGAGTATACAACTCCTATCGACGGCGTCAGTGGTGAAAAATTAAATTAAATTAAAAAAACAGAAACAGGCAAACAGTGCACTCACTGCATGGTACAACAGCGTCAACATCATCATCTTGTGCCTATTCCACACATGCTCGAAAAAGAACAATTTGACCTTTTCCGCAATCCACGCGCCGACGATTGGCTTGGCTCAACCGACAACGTTTGCGCAAAATGGTGACCTCAACCTGGGCGGGCAACAAATATGACCCCCACTCGTGCACCAACTGGATGAATGTACTGTACAGCCCACATTTTTTCACCTTGCGGAGCTGTCCAAATGCGGAGAGTTCATTGTAGGGCATGCCCATGTCGGCCTGGATGGTGGTCAGGCATGGCATGCTACGCAAACTAAAGAACTTGCCTCATCAGCTTGCACATAAGTCTCGGATATGGGTTCGAGTTCGGCAGTCAGGGTCGCGTCCAGAAAGCTGATCGAGCATGTCAATTAGAATGAGTTCATGAGGAAAGGGCACGATCAGATACTACCTCATGAGAATGGGCAAGTTGAATGCGCCTTGTGCATACGTGATAAACCTTTTCAGGTCCGTCTTGCTGATACCCCCAATAGGATTGATGTCTGCTGTACAGCACTGTTAGATGTGTCCGATGGGTGTGTGTGGTGTGCTCACCCGATGAACAGTCATATTTGGTCAGGTGTCCTCACAGACTATCAAGCTCATATCAAATGGTGTGGCAAAATGTGATCAAGGGACGACTCACCTCTCGTTGATGTTGGCGCTACCCAGCACAAGCAGTCCACCTTGTCAGCCTCCCACCCAAGGAAGGAGTTGAGTGAACAGGTACATAAGAACCATACACAGCCGGGTATGGCATGAATGTTGTGAACACGCTGTCAAGTGTCAGTACAGGCAACCTCTATCTGATTATTGCAAGGCCAAGTTCTCTGCCATAGTACCCCCATGCGCTCTGAACCACAGCTGTGCACCTGTGACAAATGCGAACAGTTCATGGACAAACGTGATGATGCTGTCCATGTCAAGATCAATGTGATAACTGTCCAGAGACTCTCAGCGTCCGACACAACCCACGCCAGGAAGACGGTATACTTTCCAATTGCATTTCCGAGGTCTTTCGCCCTCTTTCTCATCTCTGTGCTTGAGTTCTCGGTTCCCATGTAACACGTGTGGAACACACATCCACAAAACTCTTTGGGGTCGGAAGGGATGTAGCTCAAGTCCTCAGACTCACTGACAATGTGCCTGGCATCAGCAATGACCTGTTTGTCTACCAAAGGACGGCAAGATAAGCAGTCACAAGGGCGATAGAAGTGAATGTGCTTACTCGCTCACATGGTGGCTTCGGTGGCCAGGTGGCACATGGAATACACAATGATCGCTGTCACACAGCTATCGATCCCTCCACTCAGAGGAATAAAACACCCCTGCATTCAGGACCGCCAAAGGTAATCCCACAGCCAGCATGCAGGGCCGAGTCTATCAAATGATGGACAATCATAGTAATATGCCTGCGATAGCAGCAGACATGGACACGATTTCTTCTTCTGGTTTGCGAAACTTGGCTTCCTGTAGCATTACTATGAGACCTATGGTTTGCTCCCCATCTGTTTCTCCAAACCTGCCGACGGAGAGTGCGAATGGCATTTCGATTTGATGGTACTCCCAGGTTGTAGCCACTTGGAGTTCTCTACTGTGTGATGTGCGGTCTGAATGCACGTTCTCGATGTCAATGGCGACATTGTTGAGAGAGAACTGGGAACCTTGTGCCACAATGTGGCCGTTCATCGCAATCATCGCACATCCGTCGTAGTACAGTCTATCGCCACCGCATCCTTGCTGATTGGCATACAGGTACACACCACCAAGCTAATGAAAAGACCATCCAGCCCCGCATCTATCCAAGCATGGCATCATTCTCACCTTCAACGTTGCCTCCTTGATGAGTTCGACGTGGGCGTAGATCTAGACCCCATCAAGTCCCATCGAGATGTGTGGACTAGGTTTATCTGGTGAGACTGTGCATTCGCGTTTCTTAGGGTGCTACGGACCTGGCAGGAGTGAATAGCTCCTCGCAGAGCTCTACGCTGATACAAGTGTTGATCGTACTGACTATGCAGTCACCAAACAGCACTTTAGTCTGTTTCTCATCAACATTAACCTTTACACAATAGCGCTGTTCCTCACCTGTTTCGTGACTGCCTGAATGATGCTCGGCAAGAAGTGGTCGTCCCATTCACGATGCTTCATCCATGGTGTAAAGTACCTCATCTCCCGATAATTTTCATCGTTTGCGAGCCACATCTTGGGACGGATCAACAGAATCTGCTTGTTATGCATGATGACCCTGGAGTTGTAGATGACGTTTTTGTGCATGACTGGCCTAATGGTTTCACATGAGTATATTGCGACGTTGACGTGGTATGTTTACAGACATGCCAATGTCACAAATGATGCCAATCGTGTCTTCGCCTGTGAGGATCTTTGCAAGGACTTCCCAAGAATGTAATACAGTGTCTCCTGTTGCTCCCTTCTAGATCGTCTCCACAAGGAAAGCAGCAAAGGATGGACCTTCCAAGAAATGATCATAGCATTTGTAGCCCCTGTGTCTCCATAGCCGTTGTGTCACCTGAGTGCGTGGTCTCCATAGACAAGCACATCATCTCATCATATCTAGAAGTACTCATGGAACAGGTTTAGATTATCCCTCAACATCCCAGAAAACTGTGTCACGTCTTGCAGGATGAACATCTACATATCCCTAGTCAGCCTTGATCTCATTCATCCAAACCACCTAACCACTCACCAGTGATCTCAGATTGTGGATGCCAATCTTTGAAATGTCAACCCCATTGACCAAGATTCTTTCCTGCACAGGATCCACGAATCTCAAAATACTCATGGCCAATGTTGACTTGCCCCTATCCATCCTTCCCAAGAGACCTATCTGCTCTCTTGCACGGAGCTCGAATGAGACATTCTTCAATACTGGCAGGAGCTCGGGAGCATACTTGATCACCAAATCTTCAACACTGATCAATGGGTTCAAGCTCGTGCTGGAAGGCCAATATGCAAGTGGTCGGTTTGATTTGATGATGGAAGGTGGTTCTTGGGGAAGATCTAGATACTCGACAACACGCTCGACCAAGCTGATCAGGACAACATTGGTCAAACAGGACGACTAGACCATGTTAGGATACATACTTCAAATCAAGTTCAAGTGTGGTTCAGAATTGACACACCCAATACATGCTCATCGTGAACATCATCACACTCATGATACATAGACCAGTGGTACCAGCGGTGACATACCTGGACAGTGCAAACAGGGTCGTTATCAACACTGCCAGACCACTGAGGGTGTCAAAGTTGAGCAGGAGCCATCAGTTTGTCATCCAGAAATTGTACCACATCTACGTGATCAGAGCGTGAACCTCATATGAAATGGACGGGGGTAGGAAATACTAACCTTTGTTGTCACATCGATCTTATGGTGCAGATCATCCATAAATCAGTGCTCCACCAAGAATGCACGGACAGTCACAATACCCTCCAGCAGCTCTCCAAATCCAGAGAAAATTGGTGACCGGGAGTTGGACTCCATATGATGGAGGTCACGACCAGTGTGCAGGTACCCTATGGCTAGCAAACGGTAGAAATATCCGATGATGACAGTGGTGCCATTGGTACTGGTCTCTTCCTCAGAACTGCATCTTCCCTCATGAATGGCAGCCCCCTTGGTCTCCTCTTGGGCCACTCATTCATTGCAATGATATTTTTTTACCACGATGGTCTCCATCCCTCCATAAATTCCAGGAAAACATCATCTTATCTACTATCATCACAGCTCTCACTCGGTGAAACAAACTTGCCAAGCGATTTGTTGACCCTGCCTTTGCCTTTGCAACTGGATGGAATTATTGGTATGGCTGGACAGTGAGATTAGTCCAGTTTCAGATTGAGCATCCTCACTCATCCTTGCGCCATAGCTGACACTGCCTGGTCCATACAGTTGAATATGAAGCCACTTTGATGCTAATTGCTTTCTAGCCGAGTTGTCCGCAGTGTCGGCACCAGCCCTGCCATCTGGATTACTGTGTGCTTGGTCATTGCCATTGGGATTGATTCCCTCAGCGTTGGTAAGCTCCTTTTCTATGACTTCTTCTTCTTAAAATCCACCATAGATGTTCACGGGGAGGCAGAGTTTTGGTGCAGGTGAATACCAGAATTTCTGTCCATTTCCAAGCTCACGTTCCTTTTCCTAGCTTGATAAAGGTTGTCACAATAACAGGGATGATCATTCTGGGTATCATCATCATCATTGACTTGGGTGGTGGCCCAAAACATGATCGCATTGGATTTTGATACTGGAATAATTTGGGTCCATTGACCGACTACTATGGGTTCACTGGAGCCAAAGGCCACTTCCTTGGGGCCTGCAGTGTCACCACCCAGGCTTTGTTCTCGTTCAAGTTCCTTGACACTGAAGTGGTAGCGGTCCATTGTCTCATCACAACACATCCCTGCCCTCTCTGACCTATCACTAGATGGCAGCTGCTGAAACAAGGAATCCTCGCAGAAACATCCCCAAGGCAATTAGGTGGGTTTACTTTCGTGTTTTGTTGTTCTATATTGGCGGCGTGTTCGTTATTGGTTTACTTGTCCCCTCTAGTAATCCCTTACTCAACCTCAACTCTTCTAACAGCTCTGCATCACCCTTCGTCATTGCTTTCAACGAAGTGGGCATCAAGGTCTTGCCCTTGGTATGTTCTGCATCAGAAAGCTAGATTCATTCATCTTTGATGCTGATAACTTACATAGATCATCAATGCTGCCATTCTAACCTCTGCCTAGTCTGCCAGTTCAAGTGACCTCTACCTCTCATCACGCAGTCTGTGTACGAAGACCTTTTTCTTGGTGCCAGCATTTTTAGCTGACACATCCTGCAGATGTTCTTTCTGTATCAGGTAGTGCTTCCAAGTTCTTCAGTCACACAATGCGCTCTGGTATGCCATACGTTGCCATGCATTTCTAGCCTACATGACACTCGAAAACAGTTCCGGCATCGTCTTTACCTGGCTCTCCAACTTGTCTGCCACTTCTGGGTTGGTCAGTTGGTTCTGTATCAGGGTAACCTACCCAACCATGGTGGTGTACTTGCAGATACGCGTTCGTTCTCTTAGTAGATGTCCATTGTTCTTGTGTATGGTAACCACATTGGCATTGACTGACATTCCCTGTTCTTGCACCCCTTTTCATTCTCTTTCCCTCCTACAGCTCAGCGCCTGGGAAGTTTTACTCAAGGGCAACTGGTCCGCCGCCACCTTCGTGACAGACTACTTCCCAATCATGTACTTCTCTGTGCTTTACGTGGGATGAGATGGACTTTGTCTTGGACATAGCCAAGTTCGATGCAACAATGTGCGCTTCCCATTTCTTCTCTTCATGACATGGCTTGACCACACCTATAGAGTCAAGGATCCCCCACACAAGAACAAGATGGAGGCATTTTGGATGTAGCTGGTGAGAATATCTTTATGTATATCTGAACATTAAAAAATTATTCCTGGTCACTGACTCTGTCCAATATCTGATTGATAAAATGTGTAATTAATTAAATCCTCAGAACTGTGTCAGTGCTTCAACAATGGCAACGATCCGAATGATCCGAATGATCTGAATGATCTGAATGATCTGAATGATCTGAATGATCTGAATGATCTGAATGATCTGAATGATCTGAACTCCCAAGGTTGCAATCCATTTGGAGGCTCCCAAGGTGGCCTGGGTTTCCTGGGTGGTTTTAGTGGTTTCGGAGGTAGTGCCAGGCTGGCGGAAGTGGGTTCACGTTTAGGGAACAGTAGCATGCAATACTGGTTTAGCTCCTGCACGGTCCACGAGCATGTGAGTTTGGCCGACTTGACGAACGCATGCTCGAAATCAAGTGTCAGAAATGGTCCAGGTGGAGAGCACTCATATGTCTTCCAAATTCTGGATGTTGTCCTGTATCATCACAGCATGTATATCTGGATATGAACCGAGCATCAGCCACTGTCCCTGATAATCTTTTAGTATGGCAAGATATATACCATTGTATTCATAGCTCTGCTGGTCAATGAACTGGAATCGTTGATGATCTCTGTGACACTGAAGACATCCAGATTCTGAATGACAAATTATTGGTGGTCTGACAGGTTATTTTGTGCCTGGGATAGCTTCTTTTTCAAGAATCTGAATGCAGCTTAGGGCACTAGGGAGGTCTGAAGGTGGGTCAGGACCATGCTCGGCAGAAGGTCCCACTTTGTCATCAGACCAGTCATTGTTAATAAGCCAAGTTCTAAATGAAAATGATGCTACGATGATGACAGTGGACGGTAAGGTAACTTATGGAGTAGAGGGTCATCTTCAATGATGGGATAAGATACTTATTGGAGGTGAAGAACGATTTGATCCCTGTTAGGTTCCCAACATCCATAGATGTCAATTTCTGCAGGGATACAAGTGAACAACACAGTCAGCATCAATATGAAGGAAAGTATCACTGGACTTACATACTCTCAGATGTAATTGATCAGTCATATCCAGCAATGAAGATCTAGCTCTGATGTTGCAAGTCGGCTTCAATGGACATGATGAGCAGCTGGTAAAATAGAGAACCCTCCCAGCAGCAGTCACAAGGCATCAAAAAAACTGGCAGAGGACGGGACATACAACTGTGTACAGGATGGCTGGGAGAGCATATTAGCGCATGTGATTGACGGCCAGTGCTCTTGCGCTGCAGGAGCCTAGATGGCAATCAGTGAAACGAAGAACCTAAACAGATATAATACATGACAGATTGCTGGGGATTTGACCATATACATATTATGTATGTGGTGCATCGATGTGGGAAATCCGATTTTGGATCAAGTTCCTAATGGACACCATCATTATCTTTTATGTCTCGAATTCGGTCATCTTCTCTGCTCTGATTTTGACAAGACCTGGAACTCGAACGAACTGTCGCAACACACTGGCAACACAGACTGGTGGGTTTTGGTGCAGGGGTGTGTACAACCTCTCAAACTTTATCCATAGTGACCACAGCGACCTCGTCGGCATCTCATCAAACTCTGTTGCAGACCTCGATGTTCTTGTGGAACAAGATCTCACAGGATATGTCCCGATACCTCTGACGCTGGCTTGCCGTGAGTTTATACTGGTAGGCTGGATGGTTGTCTATCTGCTTTCATGCATTGCTTCGTTTTGCTTTCACAGGAATGGCTGATGACCCTATTGGGATCAGATACCCGGTGCACAGTTTCTTTCTGCCAATCTATTCCTTCTGGTGCATGGACAACTTTTCATGGGGAAACACACGTATCGTCGTTGGCAATGGAGGCAGCAAGAAGGTCATCATGAACAAGGACGAGTGATTCAATGAGTCGATGATCCCATTCAAGAAATTTAGTGGTGAGCGAGATCTCTGAATCAACCATCTCTTGGACACTCATGCTCTGCCTCAGAGTATGAAGCGGAAACCTGGGAAAGTGTTTCACATTGACAGGGATCAGTAAAGCACGATCACCACCACGGTTCCCGCCATCCTGACAGGGCTCATCTCACCCGTCGAATGGAGGTGGTTATTACTGGGACAGAAACATGGTGAATAGCTCAACAGTCAACTTCTGAGGGATGGCTTCGCACCAGCTGGTTCTCGACAAGGGTCCATGTATGAAGGGTGTCAATCTGTCATGTCCCCATTTGGACTCCCTGTCATGCCGATCCCACTTATGACTGGATTGGGCAGCATTGCAGGTTCTGAGTATGGAGGGAGCATGGGAATGATGGGACTGCTTGGGTACCAGCATTTGGGGAGCATGTACGGGATGGATCCATGTGCGACGATGATGGGTATGAACATGAACTTGTTCACTGGCAGTGGGTTGGATTCGATGACCCCACCTGGTCGGATCAGTGACCAGCAAGCAACCTTTGCCTGTGATGCACTGGAACTGTGCCCATGCAAGAGATCGAGAAGCTTATTGGACTCAGGCGAGGAGCCCTCGACCTTTGTCCGAAAGGACACTCTGATCGGACATCATCCTTGAACAACCTTGCAATTCGTCTCTCTACTCAGTAGATGCATGACCTCGATGAGGCCACAGTCCTCTGTTGAGAAGCACTCAATCTTCATCCGAAAGGACATCCTCTTTGGTCAACATCTTTGATCAACTTTGCACATCGTCTCTCTACTTGGTCCAACTGACTTGGGTCAATGCAAGACCTTGACGAAGCCATTGTCCTTTGTCAAGAAGCACTCGACCTCTTCCCGAAAGGACACCCTGATCAGTCATCATCCTTGAGCAACCTTGCAATTCGACTCCCTACTCGGTACAACCAGCTTGGGTGGATGCAAGACCTTGACGAGGCCGTTGTCCTCTGTCGAGAAGCACTCAACCTCTGTCCAAAAGGACACCCTGATTGGTCATTATCTTTGATCAACCTTGCAGCTCGTCTAGCCACTCAGTGTGGCCAGCTTGGGTGGATGCAAGACCTCGACAAGGCCACTGTCCTCTGTTGAGAAGCACTTGATCTTCATCCGAAAGGACACCCTCTTTGGGGATCTTTGATCAACCTCGCATGTCATCTCTCCACTCAGTACAACCAGCCCAAGTCAATGCCAGACCTCAATGAAGCCATTGTCCTCTGTCAAGAAGTACTCAGCCTCTGTCCGAAAGAACATACTGATCAATCATGATCATTGGACAATCTTGCAGGCTATCTGCATCATTGGCTCAAAACGTCGATGGAGTTGTGGGATAAAGAAGAAATATTCAGTCTATACGCCCAGCTCACAGATCTAACACAAATTGTGTCCTCCACTGACCTTTTACTAACCTTCATCTCTGCGCTGGAGGGTCTGGCACTGCAGCAATAAGACTAGACGCAGGTCCAGAGGTGCTCCGATTCTGTTTTGCGTGAGTCGGATGCCTCCGGCATTGTATATGCGAGCCCCCTTGTTCAGCGTAAGGGTCAGGATATACTGGGTGATAAAGTTTAGGATGTACATACCGGGTCTGGGACCTTTGGATAAGGCAGAGGCTATGGTGACAAGATCAGGAGCTTCACACTGTTAGGGTTAGGATGGTGTGCATGACGGAATGTTTCATTGCAATGGAACACGTCACAGCAACGTGGATTACATTGCATGACGATGTATGTTACATTCGGACTGTGTCAATCATATCTAAGTGTATTGGAGCATACGAAATATGCATGCACACACGTCAGCAGATGTTGACCATTCTCCACATGTCCAATTCTCACTGGGGATCAGCGCTGGCATCCTACGCTATTATGCAATCTGCTGTAATTTCCACGGTGTATTATATAATACTCACAGGCTAGAGTTCGTCCGTGATATACAAGAGGCCCTCTCATAGCGAACCACATCCCCCACATGTCTAACGTCAGAACCACCACAGGTAATCTCAAGAGCGCTGCCAAGGCTCCTGACAGTGAGAATGCCATTTTCCAGATTGGGTCATACTTCGTAACGGACATGATGGTAAGCCATCCTTGAGCGCTTCTAACCCTATGTCCAACAATGGGCCCAGCGCCGACCCCAGCTAACTGGTGGGCATATTCACATGGGTGTTGTCAAGTTTATTGACGAATATAGATCCCCTGCCAGATGATTGCAGCAAGTTTGCACAGAGAGCCCCCTCTGAAAAAGTGGCACAGCACTTGCAGCAGTCCTTGGAGATCCGTCGCTTATGAATGCACAGTGCCCACCCAACAGTGATCCCCATAGGAAACCTGCAGCCAGGCGAGGCTTGATGATAGGAGCACAACCTGCAGAGCATCAGTCAGGTCAGAGGAGCCGTTGCTCTGCGGCAAGATTGCTAATGAATGAAAAGCTGACCAAATGGCGGGAATCACTCGGTGTTTGCAAGAGCAAAATTGCCAATCAGCACTGGATGAAATGGTTCCAGATGTCACTGATTCAATGGCTAAAATAAATGCCCTTTGGCGGAGAGAGGAAGAGTGTTGGAATAGTACAATGCAAGGTTTGTAGTTGTTCTTTGCACTCCAGCTCCAATGAACTTACAGCTCGCAGAAAATTGTGAGCTTCGGGAGGAGCTTGAGGCTGCTCACAGCCAGTTGGCGGAGTGGGGTACGAGGGGTCATTGATTCGCAATGAGGTTGCTGATGGACATCTTTGTGCAGCAGGAGAGCAAAGTATCGTTCAGCGGAATGAACTCGCATGTGTACATGACAAGGTCACTACACTCTGAGTCTGTCAGATTGAGTTGTCCCGCAAGAAGGGCAGGCTCAAAGCCCAGTTGGAAACCCTGGAGCTGACCAAAGAGGAGGCACTCGGATGGCTACAAGAAACGAAAAACGAGGCAGACTCATTGTGCCTCAGGCTCTCACATGAGGGCCAACGCCTACAGGAGCTGGCTAAACAGCTCGCAGCAGCAGAGGTCTGGTCGACTGAGCAAGAAAAGGCCCTTAAGGCATGTATCTGTGAGCTACAAGAGGCCAGGAACAGCTTGGCAGAGCGGACAGCACAGCAGAAGGGCCTCATCACAGAATACAAGGCAAGGATCCAACTGCTGGAAGGTGTGAGGGCCAACCGAATCTGCATTGAGCTGGCTGTCTCTGCACGAGTAATAGCCTCAGAAAACCGGCCGAAAAAACAGGCTACGTTAGCTGAGGGTGAGGTTTCACAACAAGCAGTGCGCCTCACTCCCCCATCCCCCCTTCTCCTTGGATTATAACCATGGCTTGTAGAAGTGTGGAAGGGGGGGGCAGAACCAAGGCCAAACATCCATTGCTGCACATCACGCCACCACCTCTGGTTCCTCATGGGCTGCACTGCCGGGAACCAGCAACAGGTTGCTGGTGGGAGCTGCACAGGAGGGCTGCTGATGAGGTGTCTGTATGCTTGCACTGTCAATGCATGCACAGTTTTGAAAAGATTGAGCAGGGAACTATGAAACAGTACTAGTGGACAATGACTAGTACTGAGGGTGATTGCCACAGAACATTAGGAATGTCTATGGTGGAGATGTGCCATCCTGTTGGGCCTAAGTTCATCGATACGTGTAGTTACTTGGCGTCGTGCAGGTATGGAGCACAATGATCAAAGAAGCACTCTGTAACTTTATTATATTTTCTGACAGACAGTCTAAGGGCTCGTGACCTGCAGGCAAAGTGAATCAAAATGATTATCTTTTGTAATTAAAGGAAAGGGGTGGATATGATGCTCCAAATGATTATTTATTACATATGAGAGTCCCTTTGCACAAATAATCTGTGCGCTATATTTTCAAGAGTGCAACTTTTCCAAGTGGGAGAGCTACTTTTTCAAACAGCCAGGAGTGCAACTTGCTCCGGGATCAGGTTGTTCAAGTAGTAGAAAACAATTGTATTATCTACAATATTAATCATATCTACACTAGTACTACTACGGGTGGAGGTGACGTGCTGCATGTCGTGGTGGTGGTGGTGGTTGTGATGTCATCATTGTAATTTACTATGGTGTTGGTGGTGTCATCATTGTAATTTACTATGGTGTTGGTGGTGTCATCTCGATGCTGATGCCGTGCTGGTGATACTGGTGGTCAGCGTCATTGTATGGTGGGTGGTGCTGTCTTGCCAGCGTTTTGTTGGTGGTGGTAGTACCTCTGTGTCAATGTTTCGTCGACATCACGGTAGAGGGGTACAGTGGTGGTGTCACTGTGCCATCATCGAGGTGGTTGTGATCCCCGTCATTGTCGTCCTGGCGGCGGTTGTGGCACCATGTCATTGACGATGACAGGGCAGTGGTGTCAGTGCCAGTGTGGTGGTAAAAGTGTCGTGCCATGCTCATCGTGGTGATCATGCTACCATGTCGTCGTTGTCAATGGGGAGGTAGTGATGACAGTAGGTGGCACAAGGTGTTCATTTGAGCTGATCATGTGACTTCCTCCCACGCTCGTGATTCCAAAAGTACGTTTTTGCTACAACATGATGATGACACCACCCTGACAACAACAACGATGATGACCAGCATGACCAGCAACACCATTGCCATCACCACCACCACCACCGTGATGTCATCAACAAGTATACCCACAGGTGTCCCAGTGCTCACCCGCACCTGCACCCACACTGGGTACAGACCTGCAGGAATGGGTACATATCCGTGCACAGGTCAACCTGGTTGCTTGTCTCCCACCTCCACCATGTCATTTCCAGCCTGAGTGGTCGCTCACCTTCCCCTCCTTGTCGTTTTGAGTGCAACCACTCGTCTCTTGAGTGCAACCACTCATCTCCCACATCCAACACGTCGTTTCAAGCCCGAGCACTCGCTCCCCCTCCCCTTTGTGTCGTTTTGAGCATCACTGCTCGTCCACCACCTCCATCATCATTCGGGCCCGGTCGCTTGTCTCCCACCTCTGACATGTCATTTCGAACCTGGCCGCTCACCTTCCCACCCCAGTTGTGTCGTTTCAAGCACCACAGTTCATCATTCACCCCTTCTGTGACCGCTCGTTCCCCTCCCCCTCCATGTTGTTTCAAGCGCAAGCACTCGTTCCCCACCGCCAACGTGTTGTTTCGAGCCCAAACACTCGTCCTCCCACCCCCGTTCCCCTTCCACTCTGTGTCATTTCCAGCGCCACTGCTCATCCCCCACCTCCAACCCATCATTTCGAACCTGACCAATTGCCTCCCACCCCAGTTGTGTCATTTTGAGCACCACTGCTTGTCCCTCACGTGCATTGGGCCGTGTCAAGCCCAATTGCTTGTCTGCTGCCTCCACCTTGTCATTCCAAGCCTGGTCGTTCCCCTCCCCCTCCGTGTCGTTTCGAGCGATGACAACAATGCCACCACAATGGCACTATCGTGCCCATGCCACCACCTACCCCTTCCCTCCGTCTCCATACAACGATGACGCCGCGTTGATGGCACCATCTACCCCTTCCCATCACATCGTCGCTGTCATTGTCAGTCACCACCACCACCACTACCACCACTACCACCGCGCCCCCATGTCAACAACATTGATGACGATGACACACCCTCACCCTCTCGCCCTCATCTCGCAATGCCAACAGGGGCAATGACATGACAACAACAACGACATGCCCTACACAGTACCCTCACTCACCCCCACTGACAACAACAACAACAACAACGGACGCCTTGCCCTCTCCCTCCCTCCCACATGGAAGATGGCATCTGATGACTGCCATGGGCTCTTGGCAGAACGAGAGCGCATGACAGTCACCAGACGTCGTTGCCCTCCCCTACTTCCTACCATTCCCATGGGTATCTACACTTGTGCCACGGGTACGGGTATCACTGCAGGTCACGAAATCACGACCCGTACCCATACCCATGCAGTTCCCTATCCAAAACCTGCACTGCGAGTACGGGTTTGCCGCAGGTCACAAAATTGTGACCCGCACCCATACCCATGCCATTCCCTATTCAGACTGCATGGTGGCACCACCAAGATGATGACAATGATGACACTGTCACATCCCCCATCACAACGAGAACAAAAATGATGACCATACCATTACCACAATGTAACCTGTAGTAGTGTAGACATTGTAGGTAAAAATATAATATAATATGATTTTGTTTCTACTACTTGACAAACCTGATGGTACTGATCCCAGAACAAGTTGCACTCCTGGCTGTTCGAAAAAGTAGCTCTCCCGGTTGGAAAAGCAGTGCTCCTGCTCCAAAAAGTAGTGCACTCGACAAAAAGTAGCACGTGGATTATTTGTGCAAAGGGACCCTCATAGAAAGGGGGTGAAAATTTACATGAACTTGGAAATTGCGGTATGAATAGTACTATATGGACTCGGATAGTTACAGTAACAGCTGAACAAAGTTGCATGTTAGGCATTCTTCATTGGATGGCAAAAGAAAGTAAACAGCCGTCACGACAATGCACACGTGCAAGACCAGTGTAGAGCTGACGGTAAGCGATCACGGATGGCAGTTGCACTCAAGTAACTCACTACATAAATTCATAAATTGAGGTGTTCTCTTTGGATTTTAAAAAAGACAAATTAAAAGAAATTCCTGCTATGGAAGCATGGTACTCTCGATACTACCACAAGGGACGTGAGTCAATCGCATTGACCTGGTGCGGTGGGTGGCTCTCATGGTGACAAACAGGACAGCGGGGGACTGTGAGACCATAATGAAGAAGCAAATGAGTGGGTGAGTAAAAGGTTTAACAGCCAACACACATAAGGTTGCCAAGGCACACTATCAGCTCTAAAGGTGGGGATACCCTAGAGGCAGGAACGCACAAAGAGGGGATATAGCAAGCAGGATGTCTGAGGCATCAAATGTAGTTGCATACATCAGCCGGGGTCACCAGCACATTGACTCCCAGCATACCCTATAAACAACAGATGTGCATGCTGCTACTACCAGTTGCATACAGTGTGAGATAAAATAAAGGAGAGGAAAAAAATGCAGAGCCCACATGCCCCAAGATGGGCTAGACCCAAAATCCAGCCTGCCTATGAGAGGTTCGCCTCCAGCCACACTGCAGCTGCTTGCCTCAAGTGTTCCACTACCTGCTCTGTCATCCTGCGAAAATACTTGAGCTGCTTCCACCACTCCCTGCTGGTGTAGCAAGGAGGGCTCTCATGGCCATCACTTTTGCCATAGGCCCTGAGGTCTGAGAGGTGCTTCTGAAACCAGAGCCCATCATCCGTGGTCCAGTAACCGACTGTGAGTCCTGATGCATTCCAGACGTCCTGCGCGGGCCACTGTGAAACAGAACCTTTGTCTGGAGAACATAGTCAGCTAGGCACAGGCAGGCAGGGGCAGACCACATCCCCTACCTTAGGTATATGCACTGCAGATTGCTGCCTCCTCGGCGGGTGTCAGGTTGTCCTCCCAAAGAACATACCATTCAAATGTCATGATGGCAGTCCCCCCCCTCTGTGGGGCACCCTGCTCAAGCAAGTCTACAACAGGGTGGACATCAACATCACAGCATGCCAGATGTGCCACAATGCCTCCCTTCATCAAGGTGTTGAAATGTAGCATACATATATAGAAGCTTACATAATACTCTCCTGTAGTATATAAGATTCGTCTGAGTCTGAATTTGAATAACTCTCTTGAACCTGTACCACAACGATCTAAGAGTTACTGCTTCACCATCACAAGGTTAGTACCCTTTGGGTTACACTCCTCTCAACAGGTTATGAGTCCCGGGCAACACTCTGTGTGGCAACGCTGCTGTTAACGAGGGTTCAGCGTCCTTTGCATTTGCCAACCTCACCACTCCACCCGTCGTCCTCTCTCCTGCAACACCCTCACTCACTCCGCCCATCACCGACCCACGCTCACTCGCTCACACCCCCGGAGCAGCCCATTATGGCCCTCCTGAATTTCCTCATACCAAGCATGCTATATTGCTGGCTCAATGCCTCGGAGCACCTGGCACAGCCCAGGCTCTGCGTCATCTGGATGGCTCCGCCAACTGTCGTTTCAACTGGTCGGATGGAAGAGCCTCCAGCTCCTCTCACCACCCCCTTTCCTCCTGTCTTGAAGAAGTAGAAGTCGAGATGGACGTCGTCGATATAATTGACGAGGATGATTTCTGCAATGAGGACAATGTATCAATGGCTGAAGAAGCCAACAATTATGTCAAAAGATTCTTCCAATCCCAGGCATCCTGGCAAGTACCTAATTCCCATCATGGTCCTACTGGGACTGACGGGCGGTCTTTATCACCTCAGATCGTACGTACATATTTGATGATACGCCATGTAGTAG
Source organism: Porphyrellus cyaneotinctus (assembly GCA_038091315.1). Lineage (NCBI taxonomy): Eukaryota > Fungi > Basidiomycota > Agaricomycetes > Boletales > Boletaceae > Porphyrellus > Porphyrellus cyaneotinctus. Next base: position 2,159 of record JBBPOF010000309.1, on the reverse strand, counting down.
ATAGTGATAATTCTACTACTGTCCCTTCCACCATGTGTGATGATTGCATCAAGCACGACAGTAAAAGTAAGGGAAAAGGAAAAGCCAACCCACATACAGTCCCACCTCATATGTGGCTACTTGACTCAGGGGCTTTGTCCCATTTCACAAATGAATTAACTGATTTTGTCGAGTACAACACCTTCTCAAACGCCCAGTTCACACAAACAGCAAACAGCAGCGCCCCTATAAAAGGCATCAGCTCAGTCATCATAGAGTTCAATGGACAACCTGTGCGGTTATCGCCGGTAATCTATATGCCCTCATGTGATGTCAAGCTCATATCCATGGGCACTCTACTTAAGGACACTTGCCTAACACTGACAACCAGGCTGAACAAAATCACATTTTACAATAAGTGCTATAAATGCACTATTCTCTCCTTCCACAGCCACGGAAATGACACGATGTACTGGATTCATGCTCCCGCCATCCATCTGCATGCCAAATCAATTGGTATGGTCTCTGCGGATTTTGAACTACTCCACCGTTGCCTGGGCCACCCCTCAAAGGAGGTTTTATGAGTGGTGAAGAAACATTTGAAGGACTTTCCTGACATTGATATTCCGTCAAAAGCTCCTATATGCCCTGGATGCGAGCTCAGCAAACAGCCAAATCACTCTTTTCCTCATAGCGAGACGCAGGCAACCGCTCCCTTTGAGATGATACACTCAGATCTTAAGTTCCTAGAGGTAGAGTCGTACCATCGATACAAGTATGCCGTCGTCTTCTATGACAATTTTACTTCTATGGGCTGGGTCGTCTGCATCCGCTCTAAGGATCAGACACTGAAGGCTGTAAAGCACTTCATCATGTATATCCATATGCAGTTTAATGCCAAGATCAAATCCTGGCGCTCCAACGCTGGTGGTGAATACACCTCCAAAGCCTTTCAGGAGTACATGCGTGATAATGGAATTCATATTATGCAGTCTGCCCCATACGCACATCAGCAGAATGGGCATGCAGAACGCTTCATCTGCACTATTATGGACAAGGCACAGGCAATGCAGTTACACACTTGCTTGCCAGCTTCCTATTGGGAGATTGCTATGATACATGCAGTCCATATACATAATAGGACACCTAATAACTGTTTAAACTGGAAGACACCCCTGGAGTTACTCAAGGGGGAGAAGCCTTCCATTTCTCATTTACGTGTCTTCGGATGTGGTGCCTATGTGCACATTCCAGAAGAGACACGTGGCGGGAAGCTGAATCCAAAATCGCAGTTGATGATCTACCTTGGCATAGCTGTAGGTTCAGATACCAACTACCTCTTTATGCACCCGAATAATGCTATACATACATCAGCACATGCGATCTTCGATGAAAACCTCTTCCCTCGATGCTCAAAAGCACAACCACATAAGCCGCTATCACACCCTCCATGCCACCGTCACTCTCATGATGACGATATCTCTGATACACATTCAAATGACGGTTTTGAATCTGATTCCGATCACTCCGATGTGGTACCCACTCATGATCCCCCTCGTCCATGGTCACCCTCTCCAGCTCCACCGGCGGACCCTGTTACTCCACCTCACGCCCCTCGACCACCTCCGATCGGCCCACCGGCCTTGCCTCTGAGGCGACAACCTGCACGGCAACGTTGTCCACCTACACGCCCAGATAATATCTCTGGGGATAAACCCCCTGTAGAACAAATCAAGGACATCGAGAGCAAGTCTCGCTGGCGAAAGATAGTCGAGGACCAACCCATACCTGCACCAGAGACACCACTGGTTCCTGGCGCTATGCCTCATTCCCCATCTCCTTCAGAAGCAGATGTTGAGCGCCTAGTGCAGGAAGGGGGAGACGCACTAGTGTCTTTCCTTTGCAATCACGCGATTCTGGTCGTGGAAACGGCTGCCCTTAACTACAGAGAGTGGAAATACCGTGACATTCTCAAGCTCCCTGCCAACAAACAGAAACTCTGGCACAAAGCTTGTGAAGACGAACTCCAAATGCTCAAAGATCGCAAAGTCTATGAGATTGTGGATAGACCAACCCATAAGAAAGTCATTAAAAACAGATGGGTATTTGATGTCAAACCCGATGGATGCAAACATGCCCAACTGGTAGCAAAAGGCTTTACCCAGATTGAAGGCACCGAC
>JBBPOF010000308.1:0-28964 GCA_038091315.1 Porphyrellus cyaneotinctus | reverse complement strand
CGTACGACGCGAGAAAAGGGGAGTTTGCGAAGGAGGAGGTCGGTACTCCGCTGATACTTGCGGATCTCTCGAAGTGCGAGCGTGCCGGGACGATATCGGCGCTTTTTGCGCTGACCGGCCTGCTCGTCGGCATCGGACTGGCCTGCAACGAGTCAGACGACACGCATAAGGGGCTGGTGTAGGGTCGTAGTTGCTCACGGGAGGGTTTGTCGCGAGACGAGGACGCGACGGGGAGACCACGGCCGGTGCTCTTGCGAGCCGTGGATGGTTTGGAGCGTTTCGGGTTGGCTGAAGACGTGTTGTCGTCGTCGTCGTCGTTGTTGTCTGGTTGTCGTTTTCGTTTTTGGACGGTCTGTGCCATGATGGACGTGTTGTGTGGGTCGGTTTCCATTTCGGTGCTTGACATGGTCTCACCTGTGATCACTGGCTACTATCGCTACACCGACATCTTCTTCGAATGGTACGCTCATCGCCTCCTCCTCCTCGTCTCCATCGTCCTTCACAGCACCCTATAGGCACCAGGCGCTCCCCGATCCGGAGGATCGCAGCCCACTCAAAGCCATACTCTCCCAGGAGGCAATCGTACACTCGGACCACCCCCTGCACAAGGACGGCGTCGACGGCGTCGAACTCTACATGGGCACCCTCCAAAATTTTGAAACCCGTCTCCTCTTCTCGTCCGCACAGGTCGAGTACATACGATACTGGCTGCACGCCATGCAGCTCACCCAGCACCCCATCCCGCTGCCCTACTCCGACTGTCTCCTCACACAGTCCAGTTTGAGACACGTATCCCCCGTGCACTTTGGCACCAAAGAGGACCTCCGAAGAGCGTTCAAGGTGAGTCCCCATCGCTCGATCGTCGCTCACCCAATCTGATCGCGACACAGCAAATCGAGAAAAACAACAAACGTCTCAAGGGCGTCGATCCGACCCTCAACGCACGCCGCGACATATTCGAGCGCGTGCGCTCCTTTTGGTCTCAGAAATGCGGCGTGTGGTGCGCCCTCGACTTTGAGGCGTGGGACAGGGATCATACCCTCCTCACCGAATTCGGGTGGAGCACAGTCCATTGGAAGGACAATGAGCAGATCGAGGAACAGGGTCATCTCATCGTCAAGGAACATATGTATTACTCCAACACGTTTGTCCCAAATCACAGAGAAGTGGGTTGCTTTTCGCTCGTCTACGGAGATTCCTCATGAATGTGCGGGCAGTTCTTTACGTTTGGTACGAGCGAGCAGGTCAACAAGGCAACATTCAAAAGTCGCATCCAGACGCTCATCGCAGACCTCCAGTCGCGTGGTCCGCTCTTTTTGATCTTCCACGACAATAACCAGGATATCAAGTGCGTGTGCTCTTTGTCACTTGCCACCCGACCGTCTCACCTAAATGGCAGATACCTCAAGTCAAAGGACGTAGACGTCGTGTTATCCAACATGGCGTTCATGCTTCCGGATGCACCTCCGCAAGGAGGCATCTTCATCGTCGACACTTCGGACCTTTTCGCTGCCCTCGAGGGTGAAGCAGGTGGTAACCGTCGATCGCTGGAGCGTGTCTGTAGACACCTCCAAATCAGTACCACACATCTCCACAATGCGGGCAACGATGCGCATGTAAGTGGATGTTGTCCTTCTGAGTGGCACACAAGCTGACCGGTTGTGCAGTACACTAGGTTGGCACTACAATCCATGGCTTCTGGTGATCCCATTGACATACAGCGGGAGAAACGCTGGCCCAATCGCACTGGTAATAACGCCGGAGCACCACAGGCTGGCACGGGTGTGAAGGTGAACTTTGATGTTTGGGAAGAGGACGAGGACTTTTCCGATCAAGAAGGTATATTTGGACCTATTATCGACACGCCTCAGTCGGTCGCTGTAGATAACAACCCTGAAGGAGGAGAGGAAGCGAATTGGGAAAGTTAAGTTTAGAGCGTGTGCGTCTATAGTATGATGTGATGTTGGTATATGGAAGAAACCGTAACGTTCAGATTGATGCTCTTGAAAACGTGGGGCTACTCGTAAAAAAGTGTTCATTCTTCCTTTTCGTGGTCGACATCACCGTTGGCATCACCGTCATCCTCGTCGTCTGATCTATCGTCCGTCATTGTAGAGGGATTCAGGGATCTACATGTCGTAGCATCAGGCGATGTAGCATAGCTGTCAAGCGGGACGAACCTCAGAGCAATGCGCAAGATAAAGTAGTACCAGAATAGATTGAGAATCTGGAGCAACAGAATCGGTGTGAAGATCTGATACTTCATCCACCAAACAAGCCAGGCGCCTGTGTCTGGTGCCCATACCCGGGTGGCCACGCTACTGGTGGTTAGAGACATTGTAAAGCCAGGATGGTGACGGTACTCACGGAATGAGGTCGAATTCGTGCCACACCGACCAGAGCATGACGAAGTTTAGATAATGCCGGAAGTATCTATTGCAGAACACATCGGTGACTGCCAGAAATGGGTAAGGTGAATGACTAACGTCCACACGCAAAGGAAAGTTAAGAAAGCAACTAGTTTTGCGCGAGTGAGTTGGAGGTAGTTGAGAATCTTGGATAGCTGTCGCGAGGAGTGAGACGACAGAATGGGAAGAAGTAAAAAGGACGCTCACTGCAAGAAAGACGTCCGGAATATCCATACTCATGTAAACGGCGTTACCGATGAGCGTCAAGTTGATCAGATAGCTCCATCTGTGAAGCAAGGTGAGCGGGTGATGGGATGAAGAAAGCGGGGGGACGTACCCGATGAGCCAGAGAGTGACAAAGTGGTGGGCAACGAGTTCGTTGTAGTCTTTGCGAGGTTTTTCGAGACGAAGAAGAAGGACAATGAGCTGTTGACACCAGTAAGCAGAATGGATGAGGTAGTATCGCTTCAGGTCAGGTAACATATCCCAGTGAGGATAACCTATGAAGGAAGGGGGGTCAGCACATCAAAGGAAGGCGGAAAGGATGCGAGTGACCTCGCCAAAAGTGCTCAGTCCTGTACCAGAATGTCGGCAATCGTGACATGATGTGCTGTATAGGAGAGACATGAGTGGAGTCGGCAGAGAGGAGATGTGGTACTGACAAATCCCCAAGCGCCCATGACGGCGAAATAGACGACTGCATAGCCCTGTTCACCGAACCTGTTGAGTTTTGCGGTGTGTTTTATGCCGAAATGTCGGGCTATAGGGTGACAGATGTTGACGGTGATGATCTGGCGGACGAAGGAGAAGAAGGCGATGTAATATGCAACGAAAACGAGGTCAAGATAACCCTTTTGGTAGCGAACGTCCGAGTCGAGGGAAGAAGGGACGCGATGAGAGATGAAAAGAAGGGGTCTGAACGGGTTAGGGAGGCCCTGGGCGACCAAGGGGGCGAGAACCTCCCAGTTTATGTAGAGAACGAGAGGGAGGAGGATGATCTTGAACGACGAAGCTGGGTGTAAATGAGCAAGAGGGGCCAGGAGGGTGTTGAAACAAAGTACCGGGATTGACGACCCATCTCGAGGTCTTGACGTCGGACCAAAATCCAGGCATGCGAGGGTCTTGACGATGTTTTTTTTCAGCACTGAGTGGAAGGTCGGAGTCAAAGTTGACACTTCCTTTTCTGGATTCGAGAGAGATGTTCTCGACACGGGGATTGTTGGCGTCGGTGCCGTGTCCGCGCAAGTCCACCACCGGCTGTACGGAATTCTGTCCCTTCTCGCACGCACAGAACCACCCCAATCCACCCCTCCTCATCCCCACACCGGACCCTGCGCCGACACCGACACCGACACCGACACCGACACCGACACCGACCGTCCTCCCGAAAAAGCGACCGTTCGAACTCACCGCCCCGAGCTCGAGTTCCTCCGAGCCCCCTACGCAGCGCATAAGAACAGCATCCGCCCCGAAACCTGTCTCCCGTCCCGCCCCCCATTCATCCGTCCGTCATGACGATCTCTCCCCTTTTCGTCCTTGCACTCTCTCACCCCACCGTAGACCGGCGCGCCCGTCCTCAGAGTCAATGCAGCGCAGTCACACGTCGCCCTCCCCGTCCGCCAGGTTCGTGCCTTCCATTTCCCACATCACCCCCTCATCGTCCCAGCAGGCCATGCTCAAGAGCCTCTACGATCACTTTGTCGTCCTGTACGAAAACATCCTGCCTTCAAACCCATCCCTCGCATCCGAGCATGCCCTCCGCCAAGAAGAACACGTACACAAGAACTCGACAAAGTTCAACTATCGCAATGTGCGCGTTCACACCTCTCTTGTCCCCTTCTCTCATCCCTCTCGCAGGCAGTCATAAACTCGATCGCTGCACTAAAGAAACGTCCTATCCCCACCTCCATCTCCCACCCTTCTGTCGGAACAGACGAGGACATTGCAGCCCATACAGAAGCACGAAATAAACTGGACGCACTTCGTCTCACACGTCCCATTCTCACCCACCTTGCCATGTCCACAGATACCATGCAACAGTGGTCTTATATAACTGAAATACCCGATGGAAAAGGGGGATCAACGCCACACGCCGTCGGTCAGATCGTAAAGTGTGAGCGTTGTGCCCAGCCTTATTTGGTCACCAACACCCCTACAAACGATGAGTGCACTTTTCATTGGGGAAAGCAGTACAGCAAAACGATCAATGGTGCGTCCAAGATATTCGTGTCATCGTCATTCGTGTCCAGACCTGACCTTCAAGGCGAAAAACTGCGCGTATACTCGTGTTGCTCAAAAACCACAAACGAGGATGGTTGTTCAAGAGGACTTCACGTCTTTTATGAATCGGACCCAGTGGCTCTTCATCTCCGTCAACCTTTTTCGCACTCACGATCCCAAAAATCTTGCGATGGTGACAATGCTGCGGATACGGCTTTTGATGTCGTTGCCCTGGATTGCGAGATGATCTACACGACAGGCGGCATGAGTGTGGCCCGGGTCTCAGTCGTCGATGGTGCCGGGAAAGAGATTTTCGACGAACTAGTTCGCATGGATGATGGCGTACAAGTCATGTCCGTATTCTACTCTGCAATACGTCCTTTCTGGCCTGATGTCCTTCAGAGATTACAACACCCGATTTTCGGGCATCATCAAGGAGGAACATGACAAGGCGTCACTAACACTCCCTTTGATACGACAATCCCTTGACGCATTCATTAATTCCGAGACGATCATCATCGGACATGCCCTAGAAAATGATCTCAGGGCGTTGCGCATGATACATCATCAATGTATCGATACTGCAATCATTTTCCCCCACCGAGCTGGACCTCCATACAGGCGATCTTTGAGGCATCTGTTCGTGCCATCTCACCCCCGCCTCCCGAGTGCTCACTGATCGTCACCTATTAGCGCAAAGGAACACCTTGGGATCAATATCCAAACCGGAGATGGTTCAACTGGCCATTCCTCGGTAGAAGACTCTCTTGCAACTCTCGATCTTGTACGATGGCACATTCTAAACAAAGCAAAAGGCAAGACTACGACATCAGATTCATAACCCGTTTGTATTCATCACTCCCGCCATATATTACTGCCTCCATACACTGTTATACTGTTGCATCTCGGTTGTCATCAAGCAGTGTTTCCTTTGATCTTTATTAGCCGCTGGTAGGCGTGCTGTGTAGGGCTTACCCGTGCTTTGTTAGTGTTCGTCCGTATAGCCTTGAACATTGGGTTTCAACGAATAAGTGGCCCTTAATATTAAAGACATGTTCAAAAAATACAAGGGTGCAGAGAAAGGGATTCTAACCGCTGCGGGCCGCCAAACGCCCAATGATATCATCGCTGCCCTCCTGTTCCTCTACACTGTCCGATTGTGTGACCTGCGGTGGACCCGTCAGCAACAGAGATCGTTAGCCGGTACTGCGAACAAACCACGCGTAGGACAGATTTCTTTGACGATTCTTGCATTTCACCAGCAATGATGAGCTCGTCTAGAATCTATGAAACGTATCAGCCGCCTGCACAGTATACGCGAAAACACCGCCCACGGCGTACGCCTTTTGGAAATTGAATATGCTGCAAGAACCATCGCTCAACGTCTCGTAAACCCAACCAACGTTCCAACTCACAGGTCCAGTTCGCACACCTACCATGATTGCGCAGTCAGGATTGTCGACACAAAGAGGGAGGTATTGACGCACGTTTCCAAAGTATCTGTCCAAGACTTCCACGTAACGGTGGATGATCTCTAGTGTGATGAGTTCATTGTCGGCCGAGCTGATCCCGCAGACGAAGAACAATGAGGCATATCTCCGGTAGACGACCTTTGTGTCTGCGAAGCGGCCAAGCGGACCTGTGGTTTACAATCCGTCCAAGTGTGACAAGACCCGACGTTACTCGCCCTTGTATTCGAGGAAGTTACACATGCGCGTGCGCCGAGCCAACACCAACTGGGTCACGTCCTTGACGATCTTGGTCTTGGCTTTCGGGGCCATCGTCGTGAACCATTTCGAAAGGCGTACTTTCCCTGATGAGAGAATCCAATGTGAGATGCCACTTCGTCGACTCTGGCGCGAATATGAGACGAGCCTTGTCGTGACACGAGCAGGATGTAGTTGATCATAACAAAAGTGGGTAACGTAGTGGCTGTGCATTTCAAGCTGATATTACATTAGGAGCATCTAGGTATGTAATAAGTCCCAAGGACCGGAGGACGAGCCACGGGTGTGTCGATCTTGCAAATGCTATCTGCTGTATAAAAAGATGGTCTGTCAGCACAAGAGGCTCGGTCGGGTGAAATAGATGGAATCAGATTAGATCAAGACGTATTCATCGGGCACCACTTGCCAAGGAGGGGGGGTGCCCTCGGACCACTTGTTGTCATCATGGGTCTAAACAAAATAGGGACTTACATGAATCTACTTTTTGCATCGCTGTCTGGCCGCAGGAGGGGAGACCGCTGACGAAGCCGACGGTGGAGTGAATGACGGGGAAGAAGAGGAAGCTAACGTTGCAAATTTCCTCTTCCTTCGCAGCTCCCAGTAGTCGAATATCCATGTCTGCACGAGCCCAAAGGTAGCAGAAGTTACCCAGTACAAGACAACGCCCTGTAAAGTGGATGAGCCAGGGACACCCCGATAAGAGACAGTTGCCCTAACCCCAGGAACCATCATTGCAATGAGGATTCTCCCGACAGAGACCAATCTGAGAGCAGACTTGGCAATCTTTTGTGGTTCGATCACCCGCTCGCCGTTTGCAATCCGTTCATCCTTCCACTTTTGCACGTTGGCTTCGCGTTCGAGTTGTTGATCTGTCAGGAACCACCTCGAGCTCTCCACGTTTGCCAGTGTAATGAACCCGAGCATAATTGGCAAGGTCGCGGTTGGGTCGGGATGTACGAGGGTAGAGAGCGTAAGGAAGGATTCAGAGTCAAGGGGCGTAGGGTGCTGTGATATGTGTGAAAGCACAACAGAGCACCCAACGAAAACGGGCAACTGAGTGAGGGGGGGTATCACCATCGTCGTCATGGGTTGACAGTGATATTCTGTAAACAATTCTTTCTGGCGCGCTGCCACCTGATAGAACGCATTCGGTTAGCGTCGATAAAACAGGGTAAAAGGACCATACGGCTTCTTTCATTCTGGTACGGTGGACTGTCTGTAGTTCTTCCTTGGTACCTCGCACTTTCTCCCTCTGCATGTCCTCGAGTATCTTTTTCGCGATCACCGGCCCTTCTGATTGTAGACGGGGTAGAACCAGTTGTTCAGCCCTCCATTGCCTGCGTTTGGACTGCACAACTCATCAGTGGAAAATTTGCAGAGTGAATGAGTGAGAACTCGCCCATAGAGAGAACGGAACGGTAAACGCAAGACGGGAAACCACCGTGCAAAGGATGATTGCTATAGAATATGCTGGCCACGACGGAGGGATTGGAAGGGCGATGGCAAGGTCGAGGAAACCGTCTTTGAGTGCGTCTAAACCGACAAAGGTCCTCCGAGACGGGTTCAGGAAAAGACCCAGCTGAGTTTGTTGGTAACGTGCTCTGTGGAGGATGCGACCAGGACGTGCCAACATTGGGTGGATGGAGGTCCGATTTATCCGACGTGTCAAACAGGGATGTTGTGTACTACGACTAAGTAGTACTAGCTCAGTCCTCTGCATCCATGTCAATGACACCTTCCTCTGAGCTAGTTTCCGCCGGACAATAAGTCAAAAATGAACACGATTTTGTAAGGAAGCTTCCAGGGTTGAATACGTGACAACCAGAATAAGTCAACTTGTACTTTTCGTATTTGTCGGCGAGGACAACCTTTGCGAGAATGCCGTTTAACACCAAAGCAGTAGAAATGCTAATGCAATGTCTTACAGCCGTCGGCAGTGGATACAGACGCAGCGCGTGATCATAATCAGATAATGTGGGTTGAATTTGAGTTGTCAATGGCGTCAGATGACTCTGGTCCAAGATGGTTTGCACGAGCTACAGAACGAGTATCTTAGTAGTGACCAAGGGGAAGACCGAAAACACCCCATACATATCTTCTCAGATCTTCTCCTGTGACGTTTGGCTTGACCTCGAGTGTATTTCGCAACATCCCGGCCATAGTGTCTTCACGGAAAATTACAATCTCCTGCGCAAAAAATTTCAAGCGACAAGGATTAGTTCCAAAGGTACACTTTGGAACTTTAGCCCTGAGCTGGACCGTGAAAGGCGAAAGTATCGGCTTTCGTGGCAGAGTCACGTTGCTCGTCATGTCAAGCGGTCCAGGAACAAAGACAAAGTGAGTTGTTCGAGTAATCTGAGGGTATGAGGCAATGAGTTGAGCAAGGGAATCAAAGTTTTCTGTATGCTGATTTCAGTTCCCAGTGCACTTTCAAGTAGAATCCGACATGCCGTGATATCGTTGGATATCCTGTCCACTCCCTTGGATAATTGATCGACTGGTGAAGTTGCCACACATGACAATAACTTTCGGTATAAAGTTGTTTTCAATACAGTTGTCGAACATCTTTTGAAGTCCTATGAAGGTTTTGGGGTTGTCCAGCCAGACATCGGACAAGAAAAAGAAGTGGACATCTGAAAGTTCCTCCCTAACACGGCGGGCATAGTTGGACTGGATGGGAATTAGCCATGTACTGAGACGACGGACTTCAACATACATCTTCCAGCAGGGTGGTCGATCCCTTCCCAAGAAAGTCTATGTGACCATATATTGAACTACAACGATGAGTATCCATTCCAAGTCCTATCGGAAATACCTCACCGTGCAGTCTCACGATCTTCGCAAGGCGGTTGACCTATAGCAATCACCTCCAAAATACCTTCTTCAGTATACTCGCCTTCTACGAGAGCAATACAGCCTTCGGTGTACAACCCCTCGCCGGGGTCATCCTTGGTCAAAGTAAACACGTCAAGTAACACGACGGCATTGGCGGTCCTACCAACTTGGATACGTCTAGCATAACACTGCCATCGGTATCTTCAAGGCATAGCTTCCCTTCCATGTTATGCGCGAGCATGCCAAGCAGCAGGAATCTTTCTCCAGCTCTGCCCAAAAGCTGTTTTGTCGATTTTAACTATCTCAAGATTCATGGGAATATATCTCGCCCGAGATCGTTGCCCTGATCATACCGTCACGAGATGCTCCCGATCACGAGAGGGTAACGTGGAGGGCGAAAAATGTTCGTTGCGTAGTATACTCTGCTTGATGATATGAAGGCGGTTGCGTGCGGCCGTGATGCGTGATTCTGCTGTTCCAGACATTGTCGGGGGGACTGAAGACCTTCGAACTTGAGACTGATGGAAAAGAGATCTCGACACGAGGCATACCTCTCAAAGGTCCCCCGCTCGTGCGACCAGTTCCAGGCTGGTATTTCAAAAGCATCAACCACATACAGGTGACTTTCTGGATCAAGAAGTTCGACTTCAGCATGGTCGCCAGGTCCTTGGTCTTGAAGTGCTTCGTATACTCTCTGAAGAACTGACAGAGACACTTTCATGGCGGCGTCTGCACGAGACACTCATTCAGGGATACAACTGACACGAAAGCTAGATATCGCACCATCTTGTTTGTTATACTCTCTGGCAATGGTTTCAACGGAAAACTCGATTTCTTCGTCCGCGATTTCGTGACGATCGAGGATCTCCTCCAAGAACTGCAAGGCTTCCGGTCCAAGCGAGTGACTATACTTGCGAAAGACCTGGAAAAGTTGACTGGAGTGTTCCGACGCGTATAACAGACGTGTCAAACCTTGATTATGATTCGCTGGTGCGCATCAGCCATATTGGTGAATCCCACCAAGTGCCTTCTTGACTCGACGGTCACAAAGGCCCCCCTGCTGCTCACTCAATAGAAGGTCTAGCGTGAAAAGAAACTGAACACGTTGGGTATGAAGTCACCTGACTCAAAACGCAGAGACACTGAATCAGGACAAGTCTGCCTGACAGACGTGATCATGTTCTCAACTCTGGACCTCGACATAAGACCGGGATCAGGCATTTGGATGTTTGAACTAGGTTCGTACTTGTTTTCTTTCCAAGCCTGCGGCCCTACCTAATAGAGTACCCGAGTCTAGGTTCATCCCTTTGGTCTGTCATTTCCACCCTCCGAACGCTGCAGCATCTGTTTCCTCAAGTGGAGGTCAAATTTGATCTGGAGAATGCATCAACAACCCCAGTTATTCTCCATCTACGTCCATATTTTGATCTGCTCTTCTCCGCCTATCACCAGCGACTGCACACAATTTGCTTGAGAAAGCCAAGGGATCTCCATCCTCCAATAGCACTACGATACAAAGACTCCGTCATCTGTTCTGGAGAGGAGCCATTGGTCAAGATTAACATTAGTCGAACTTTTGGTCCTACATATCCAGGAGACGAGTTGAAGTATCCAGGTGTCTGGTTTAGCTTTGACGATGATACTATCGGCGAGGGCCTCAAAGGCAACTCATCGCTTGCGATCGCAGATAATAGATCGAAAGAGGTCAAGCGGATTATTGTCACGCAAAAGTATGTGCAAGACGCAGGTCGTGATCCTCTCGACGAAGTTACTTTATGTCCGGTGATGTATGGGGATATTTCGCGAGCTATTGTCAAAGTAGGAGTGCATCTCGTCTTCATAGTCCTCGTCTTTTTATCCTGCATTCACAGGTCAACAATGGTGTTGTCCTTCACTTCTATGGCCCTTTGGGTCCATCTACATTGTCTCTTCACGTCCGTCTGGGTGAAACGACTGCGCAGGATCTCAACATCGATTTGGGAACCCCATCGAGAATATATTATAAAGAGGACGAGCGAATGGCGATTCATTCACCCAACCCGCAGCCAGAAGACGAGAGCCAGAGCACAGATTGTAAGTCATGTGCTCTTGTTGAATGGTCTCCTGCCATGATCATTAGACTTTTATAATTATTTTAGTCATGGTATCGACTTCCTGATCTCTGGCCAAACGCACTTGGTACGCAAGATCATACTACACTCCAATGTGGTGAGCCACAAGCTTCGACACTTGTTGGCTCGAGTTAAGTTGGTCGTTTCAAGCCGGGTTCCCCGCTGTTCCAACAATACAAACGCTGTCCGTGGGAGCTAGAGGGAAAGCCGGAGGATGACGAAGATGGTCAGTGGCATCTTAAACTCGTCTAGCTTGCAATTCAACTGGACCAGATTCACCTCCAAGAATGCGTTTTACAGACAAAGTGAGAGATCCGATCTCTTTTCATCTCCCGATTCATTCAGCGTCTCAGTTTGAAGCGATCAGTCACTTCCTCAGCCCGAGGGATCCTCCACCATCGATGGTACATGATCGTACTGAATATGAGGATAACATTACGCTGCCGAGCCCAACGTCAAGTAAGATCAGTAATTTGCTATCAACGCTTTTTCACACATTCACGCAGGACTGTACGGTTACGATGGTGCGATATTGGAGGTGAACGAAGCCTCCCAGGTCGTGGCCGTCATGTTATTTTGACGGTGATACTTTTTTACATGTCTTCTTCTACATTGCTTCATCCGATTATCTACATCCACGCACTATCGGCTGGAAAAAATGTCTGGCCATATCGTCCTAAGCTCTTCTAAATCACTAATCACTGCAATGCCTTCCGAATCAGCAGCTGTGTCGGCATCGATCCCCAATGTCTTCTTCCTCCCACCTTCCACGACGTCCAATCCCGTTTCGTGGAAATGTGCGCATCGGCCCCATCCCAGCTGTTTAGCAGCAATCACATTTAATTTACTGTCGTCTATGAACAAGCATTTTGAGGGATCAGAAATGTTGGCGATTTTCATCGCCTGTCGAAACAGTGACCGTGGGTGAGTTTCGAGGTCGAGATAAATTTGGGATTCTTACATTGTGAAAGTACTCTGGCTCCGGTTTGCAAGTAAAGTCTGGGTCCTCGTAATCGCAGTAGACGAGTCCTTCTATTTGATCTTGGACATTCAAGATCTCGAGCACCCGGCTGGCATGCTGGCACATTTGTCAGGGCTGGTTGCGATTCTCTGTCTTTAGTACATACATTTTTGTACGCATTCGTCAGGGCCCAGACGCGGACCGTTGTCCTATCCAGGTCTTGGAATAGCTTCCTTAATTTTGGGTCTGGCTTGATACAATCCTCTAAAGGTAGAGTGCCATCACATTTCTGATCAAAATCGAGAGGGTCTAAGCAGCGGGAAGGTCATCACAAGCCAAGTGAAAATGTTTGATGCAATTACCTATGTCATGGTGCCGTGTGAGGCCACGTAGAGCAAGTCCATATTGCTTGTAGTACTTGTGGTGCAATTCCGACGCCTCATCTTCGTCGAGGCCAATGGAAACGAAGTACGCTCCAAAAAACGCTGTCAAGAATAGCGTGCGTCTATCGTGATGGAACATACCGTGGATCCGTTCGCCCATCGCATGGGATATCTTGGTACTAGCAGAATAGAGAGTGTTGTCGATGTCAAACCAGATGACCATGCGGGGATCTTTCACCGAAGAGTTCAGGACGAATCTGAAGAGTTCTCGATACTTCTCACCTTCTATATTTCCGTCCACAGACATGATTATGAAGTGGGTATCCTCAGAGTCGCTGAGGCGGGTATATGATCGGTCCAAGGTGTGCGCGGGGGGGAATATATCGAGAATGTAGTTCCCACAGAGTAAACTCCGACACACCGTCCGACATCTACCGTGGCGATCGACGACCTCGACAACAAAATCCTCAAGACCAACGACCAGTGAGTGTTCATTTCGTTCATCCCAGAAAGATACACACAAGTATACATGAGCGTGCACCACACTTCATCTGTTGCAAGCATTACATCCGTTGGATGTCTCGTTGGCACTTTGGATGTACCCCTGCTGACACCAGCGTATTCAGATGGCCCGCAGCAAGCAAGTCGCGCCCGGGAATTCCGCCCGGGCTCCCCAGGCAGTGGCTCGTCGTAGTTTGAAGGGCCTCAAAAACTCCGAGCCAGAAGCTCCTGCAACCAAAGAGGTTCAGGTTGGCGGCGACAAGAACGGCGGCACTCGTCTCGTGCCTACGTCAAAGGCACCCCGCTACTATCCCGCAGAAGACGTTCGTCAACCAAAGAAAAGCCGCAAATCGCATAAACCCACCAAGCTCCGCCCATCTATCGTTCCGGGGTCTGTCCTTATCGTGCTTGCTGGCCGTTTCAGGGGGAAGAGGGTGGTGTTCTTGAAGCAGTTGGAGAGCGGTTTGTTGTTGGTGACGGGTCCTTACAAGATCAATGGTGTCCCTCTACGGAGGGTGAACCAAGCATATGTCATCACTACTTCGACGAGGGTTAACCTGGAAGGCTTCGAGGTGGGTGTGTTGTCATCGTATCAATACTTTGGTCTGATCCTCACGGTAGGTCGACCCCAAGATCAACGACGCGTACTTTTCCAAGGCTGTCGTGAAGGGTGCAACTTCTCCGGAGGCAGAATTCTTCGAGGAGGGCAAGCCCAAGCCAAAAGAGCCTTTCCCGGAAGCCAAGTCAGCTGACCAGAAGGAGGTGGACAAAGCTGTGATTGCGGCCGTTCAGAGGCAGGCGAACTTGGCCAAGTATTTGAAAGCCACCTTCGGTCTTACAAAGGGCCAGTACCCTCATCAATTGGTGTTCTGAGACGGCGACGTTTACTCTGCGGGAACGTACATGTCCTATGTAAACGTATGCACTATACGTATTTTCTGTTTGTATCACGCGTGACAACACCTTGCCATCCACCACCACCACCACTATCACCACTCCCACTCTCCCACTCCTTTCTATCACCGTCGTGGTTCGTTCGCCACGCGCTCAGCAATGGCGTCCGTTGAATTCCGCTACCGCTTGCTTTTCGCCAGTCTTGCTCTCGGCTTGGTATTGTTGCTCCAATGGCCGTCAAGCATGTCCTCTTGGTTCCTATTCGCCTCTTGGCCTCTTGGCGCGCTGCTCTTCTTATATGCCGCTCGTGTTTACCTCGCTCCATATGTCCTCATGCGCTTCTCTAGTCATATTCGGGTCCGGAGCGTCAGCTTACGCTCCATTCGCGGTCTATACTTTCGCAGAGGCAGCTGGACCTGGCGAATCGATCGTTTTGTATATGCATATCGCTCTTCCGCAGATGATGGTCCAAGGAGACTTTCCTTTAGAATCGAAGGCTTTACCTTAGAGATCGAACCTACTCCCGCGCCTCGTCCACCCCCACCGCGCCCAACTCACAGACGCGGACTCACACTTGCGGACCTTTCACCATCTCCTTTAGCGCTATACTTATGGTCCGTGATATCTGGCCTGTACGTCGTATTTGATCCTGCAGTTCGGCCTGTCATTCGCCTCGTCGTAACCGCTACGCTTCAGCAAGTTATTCGTTTCATCCCAAGGCTCATGGAAACAATTCAAGTGGATGTGGATCGAGCAGTTCTCTCATACGTCGGCTTTCCTCAAGCCCAGTTCGTTGTGCAGAGCGTTACGTTCAAAGGTCATGTTTCCTTTGCTCAGAGCCCTCAGTCTCAACCGATCGGAGACTATGTTCCTTCAAGCAACCAGGCGCTGAGCGCACGAGCGCTTGCAATGGGTGCTTGGAAGTCGCGTCTTTCCAATGGATTACAACGTGCTTGGACCCGCACCTGGAACGATACGTTAGGACAGACGACTGGTTCTGTTTCGTACGATCTTGTGGTTCGACAGGTTCACGGTTTTATCCCGTCTGATGGGTTGGTACAGATGGGTATGTTAAACCGATGGATGTTTGGGTGGTCCTAACCCCAAATTTCAGGCATATCCGACAGCGGGGCAATACTGCGCGCGCCTGAGGCGTTTCTTGTCAGTGGTTCAGCCCGCTTTAGCCCGAGAGATGGTACCGTGGAGCCATGCAGCATTGACAATCAGGTCAAAGTTGGAGCGATTCATGTGGATGCCGATAATCTTCAGTGGTGGTTGTCACATTTCAAGAATGCGACTGAGAACATCCCGGTTACGCATTCCAGCTCTTTCAGTGTAACAGCCTCTCCATGGTTAAAGGGCCCTTTTAGTGCAGTGAGTACTCATGTGGACATCATCTGTAGCCTGTTAACACCATCAAGTCTTCTGTGACTTCAGATGTTCGTGTTCCAGTTATGTCAAAGCGAAGGAAGCAAGATGTAAAGGTGCTCGCCACGACATTCTTCTCGGTGCATGTGCTAACTGGCCGATGTTTAAGCCTCTTGAACTAGTCGCGGCTGCCTGTCTTGCTCTAGATTCCGTCACAGTATCGTGTAAAATTGGCCGCCACAAGTACAACGTCGTCTTCCAGGCCGCGATCTGCTCCTGCGAACCCAGCAATGCGGCGGAGAACCCCATACATCGTACTTGGCTAGGAAAGGATTTGTCAAGCATGTCGCGTGCGTTCTTGTTTCGCCTTAAACTCCAGGATGTTTCCATCCATAGATTAAGTGGGGTAACACAATTCGACCCTCCCGTTTTGTCCGTGGGTTCCACCTCGGTCGACGCTACGCTGTCAGATTGGCCGTCAATGGTGTCCGCCGATCCTCGGCTTTGTGGTGCCAATCCGCCCTCCATCTTCCTCGAAGTCCAGATCGTTTCTCTATCATTCGCAGATCGACACGACATGTTGTTCAATCTGATCTCAGAGCTCAACTCTCCCGATAAAGTGCCACACAGAGAGTCGGGATCCTTCTTACCAACTATCGTCTCGCCGGTTCCATGGATCACTGTGAATGCGAGGGTGGGACGCACTTTTGCGCGCGTTGTGTGTGCCGATGTTCCTGGAGTCGAGGGACCATTCTCAGTGGAGCTGGAAACCGAAGGGATGATCTTCACGTCCTCCTCCAACTTCCGTATAGGTGCAACTTTGACTCAGCATATTCCGATTGATGGAGGCCTTCCATTCCACATGACGTACCACTTCACATTTTTCTTGTACCCGCTTTTCTTCCGACTACGCAGCCATTCCTCAAACGTTACTACTCGGCGTATATCTAGGTGGGGATCAGAATGCACAAGCAGTGAAACCTTGTTCTCCATGGAAGCTGTGGAAGGTAATGGGACGTTAACGGGACTCGGAGAGGCCAATGACGACAATCAGTTTTTGCGCGCCGCATTGGATACTCGCACTATATTCGCCGACCTTCATTTCCGCACGGAGGCTGGGATGGTGGAGTTATGGCATCCTACGCGACTCAGAGTTCTGAGTGTGCTACTGTCGCTGGTTTCTGCCCGATGGCCTTCCTCACCAGCAAGATCCCCTTGCTCCTCATCAACGTCACTTCCGGGCTGTTCACTCTCGTGCTCTGTCGCGCGGTTTGTGGTGTTCGTCACGGGCTCTGACATCAACCCCGACGCAGACAAGGACATTACTCGCGGAATCGCATTTAGCACAGGTTTTTCGTTTTGGTACTGTTCGGTGAACACGGAGCAGATCCACGCTCTCCCACCTTCTCAGCCATTCTCTCAGATTAGGGCAAAATTGTCGCTATCCGCTGATAGATTCTGTGATGCTGCTCTCCTGGAGACGATTTCTGAAACTTCCGGCCCAAGTTCGATCATCGGAAATTTCGTTCTCTGGAACACGACTGTCCGCGCTGCGGCCGCGGACAAATTCTCAATGGATGACCCACACATCACAGAGAGAGACAGTCCCCTTTTGGATGCTAAACAGGTTATCTTGATCAAGGGTGTCAACGTAGACGTCAAATTCACTCCGAAAATCCCCACGAATTCCACAGGAGTATGCGATGTGACCTTTGGTGTGGACGATGCACTAGCACACTTTGAACTTGGTCTAATATACTCAACTCTCCTTGCGTTGAGAACAGTCCAAACGCTCCAGCAGTGTGCAACCTCTTCGAGGATCCCAGAAGCTTCACCGCGTACTGTGCCATCCACCGTGCTGAATGCCCACGGCAGGATCAAGGCTATTCGAATGCGTTTACGGTTCATGGACCAAACTGCGGTTGCACGGGTCAATTACCTCGACGTGACGCTCGCTCCTCATGATACCCGCTGCTCTATCAACTCGCTGCTTGTATGGGTCCCAGTCAGTCAACGAGAGTCGGTCGAGGGAACATCACCAAGAGGAACGTGGGAAGAACTCGGCCGTCTGCACAAATGCACTTTGTCGCTTGCATCGTCCTGGGAAGGTCCGATTCAGGTCGACAGTGATAGCATACGGTTCCACATCCCTTCCGGCTATGTTTTCGCGAAACTTCAGCTTGCCATAGTGATCACTGTCAAGGCAATCAAACATCTAGTCCACATGGTCCAGAGCGTTAAATTCTCTCCTACCCCTGCACCAGAGGCCGAGTCCACGAGACCCGTTCCCGATGTCACCTTCAGTTGTCGAATGTTTTGCTTCGAGGCCGCAGACGACACGTTTGAGAGTCAGTTAGGATTTAATTTCAAGGTTGGACTTGCTGCGGCAAAAGCTAGGCTCCGCCGCGAAGAAGCTTTCGACGCAAAGGCGATGGCGGTCATGTCAGGAAATTTAGGAGGTGCAGAAACTTCATTTGTGAACACAGACTATCAATTTGGCAAACAGCATTCCGTCTCCGTGGACGATGCTCGTCAACGTCTAAATTTCGCGCACAGTTTGGATTGGACAACCAGGCATCGCCTGCACATTCAAGAACGAGTGGCCCAAGAAGACTTAGTCCATCGTGAACTTCATGGTGCGGTGCCGCTAAAGCGTCCTACGAAAGCCCCGGATCTCATCAAGCCTGCAAAACCGTTACGCATCCCGCCACTGCTTCGCATCATTCTATCAGGTTTGCATCTGCACCTACAACATCCCACCTTTCCTCTTGGACACTTGGCCTCCTTTCTGCACGAGCAAGGGAGTGAACTTCCCCACGAAACGTGTTATTCTTTGCTTATTCCCATGCACCTCAACATCTCCCTTACTGCCGCCCAGGTTTCACTCCGCGACTATCCACTACCGCTGCTTTACATTCCTTCCAGATCTAGTGATCGCGGATCTCCTTCGCTTATCTTTGATTCCAACCTTGTCATCGCTGAGGAAATAGGCCCTTCTCCGTCAGTTGATTGGATCCCATGTATTGTCGATGGTCTTGAAGATGGTTTCGCGCACACTCACCCTCTCGTACTTCGCATCCCAAAGACCCTCATGCCTGTGAAGACATATGCTCGGCCGCTTATATCGGTCCTAACAGATCAGACAACTGCGTTTGCTTGGGGTGTTAGCTACAGTCCAGCAATTCAAGACGTCGTTAGGGTTCTGGATAGCTTGACTCCGGAAAATCGGGATCCATCTCCACCTATAGGGTTCTGGGACAAGGTGAAATACCTCTTATCATAAGATATTTTGACTTACAGGTTCCTCAGTTACGGTTGATTTTCCACTGGACAACCGAGATTTCGTTCAAAGAAGAGGTCCGCCTATACATCAAGGGTAGGAACGGATGGAATATTTGCTCGCGAATGTTGACGTCTTGTTAGGCAACCGCGATCCGTATATCTTGGATAACGATGGTTCCGGGTTTGGTCTCTCATGGCAAGGTGAACCACATGTTAGCATCGGCTCCCAAAATCAGGACCGGGAGCTTGTGCAAGTGACTAGTGACTCTATGTCCATATTTATACCGAAGTAAGTTGATATCTTCACATGTCTTGACCTGACATAACTTATAGCTTTATCAGGTTCGAACCAGTGACTCGCTCTGGGGGCATTTATGCACAGGGCCACACCGTAGCAAGAAACGATTGGGCCAAGACATGCGCTAACCTATGCTCTGGCATTCGCTTTGGCGTAGGGGCTATGTTTGAGCGCACGTGCAGTGGGATTGAGTGCA
This sequence comes from Porphyrellus cyaneotinctus, assembly GCA_038091315.1. Classification (NCBI taxonomy): domain Eukaryota; kingdom Fungi; phylum Basidiomycota; class Agaricomycetes; order Boletales; family Boletaceae; genus Porphyrellus; species Porphyrellus cyaneotinctus. The sequence goes on along the minus strand of JBBPOF010000308.1, from coordinate 9,780 downwards.
GCAAATGTACAGGCTCTCCCTTTGACCGTAGCTGTCGAATTTTCCGTTTCCGGCCGCATCACACTGTACAATTGGTAAAAGTTGATCCGTCGGACTGTCAGGTGGGTCTCCTGGTACGGTCCTGACCACATGGTCTTAAACAAGCGCAGGTTGACCACGATTCTTATTATGGGTTCCGGTCAAATTTCATCCACCTTTCGATTTCAGTAACTTCAGCTCTTCAACAAGGATTGCCCCACTCTGAACCCAGTAGCTTCCACCTCACCCCGAAGGCATTCGCCAGCTTTTGGTCGTGGTGGGGACTATTCGACAATGGACTCTCATTACCCATCAGACAAGGTTCTCTTTACCATCGGAGATCACCATCGCCCAAGTTTGCACGCCACCTAGCAACAGTCAAATATCGAATTTCGGTACCAGAGCTGTTCATAACGCATGCATATGTTGATGACAGTAGAGAGTCATGGGAGGACGGAACCACGACCATTGTAGGCCTAAAAGCCAAAGTCAGTCACTTCCAAGCCGACATGCACCAGAGGGATCAGGAAACGATCGCGCCGGGCAAAGTCGTCGACAGCATCCAGGTCGTGCGTCACAAACCATTCTATGCAGCCGAGGTCGTCATCAAGGATGTGGATCTTCGTGCTATGTCGGCTGTTTTCCAGGAGCCTCTTAAGCAATCAGTGCTTCCGTCCGCTAACCCAGACAACAGCAACAAGGACCAAGCTTCCCCAAGTCCGGTAATTCCACTGTCTTGGCTCAATATCGCGGACTTTGTTGAAACAGATTGGTCACCTACGCACAATCTTCCGGAAATCCAGTTGTTCCCAGTACTTTCTTGCCCCAAGGTGACATATCTCAAGAAGAACTCACAACTTGCCGAAATCCAAACGGAAAACAGTAAATTTGGCGATGAGGATACTCATACTTGCTTGCTTGGGAGTGAACCCTGTATGAATCTTTCACCGTTTTTCGGTATCAATTTAAAACCTGAATTTTCGACTTCATTTCTCTCTAGCCGTCCCCCAAGTAGAAATTTCCCTTGCAGAACAGCGAATGGTATCGTTGCAACACATGGCCGAGGAGGAGGCAAAGTCAGCCCAACCTGTGCAGGTGGGTATTTTATCGTGGAACTATAGGTGTTGTTCATACCCGTCTCAGAGACGATATCCCCTGGACAAAATGATCACCCTCCTTCGAAACTACACCAACCATCTGAAAGCAGTCGACCAATGCCCGGAGGGTGCACGCAAGAGTAACGCTGATAGCTATTATATGCCTGCCGAGATGGTTTCCTCTAACGAATGGGCTGATTTTGAGAACGTCTATCAGGTGCATTCCCCAAACCTTTTCATGTGCAGTGCTGTCCGCGACGTAAGTTTCTTCTCCTTCGGGGGCGAAACCTTATCACATCTAAGCAGGTTTTGATACGGTACTACAACTGCTCGAAAGCCCGCCGCGGATACGAGTACCATATGGCGACTCGGTGGGTGTCTATAGCTACGTAACTTGTCGGAGCTAAACGATCAATAGTGCTGTCAAATTTATCCGGGACCAGGCCGAATCCATGATTCCCCAGGTGGCTGGTCACAATGGTACTGAAAAGCCTAAAGCTTCCGCCAGCGCCGCACAAACGGCCGCCTCCGCCTTACGCAAAATGTTGGCTGGTGGACGGGGGAGCACGTCACTGGACATTCAAGTAGATGCTGCTTCTAATCCAGCCGATGTCAAGCCTCTAGACGGATGGGGAGATGATGTTGTTCTTAGGAAGAGGTACTTCTGCTTCTTATTGAAACCTCAGATCGTATTGCGAAGCACCGATCCCTCGCCCAACGTTCATATGGAGTCGGTCGTGATCCTTGCCGCAGTGCAGGCAAAGTTGCAAGTGTTCAAAATAATGGATGCATCCAATTTAGAAGATCCTATCAGCGGTCATATCATGCACAGGTATAACATTTTTCGTACAGAAAAGGCTTGGCTTGGCTGATTCTCGATCTTGGAAAAGGAACTACATGTCATTGGATGGTCTTCAGACCTTTTGCCCGACGGACTCCGATCCCAGCGGCTCGGTCCCACTGGAAGTGTTACTGGATTACCGTTGCGAGAACGATTCTTTCGACCGTATTGTTCCTCAAACCAATGCTAACTGCCAATATGACCGGTTTAATCGACTCAGACTTCGCAACAACGTCGCGTCCGCTGCTCATTCGAAGTCTGAGTACACCCACAGAAGAGGGCAGGCGCATCTGCAGAACGACACCGTTGAGTATCCCACATAGTTCTAGTACATTTTCTGACTTTGGAATAGGACCTGGTGCAGGTACATGTTCCTCGCTTCACGGTATCGGCAAACGATCGACATTTCCAATTTATTTCCAACATCATCACGCATCTGGTCCTGTTTTCAGATGTCGCACATAAAGCACGCTTGGAAAAGCTAGAAACCCTAATTTTTGCATATGACTTCACAGACCTCGGGTCTGCTGCCAACGTAGTCTCCGACCTTCAGAGCCGTCTCAGGAGCGTGCTTGAGACACATAACGATGTTAATCGCCAGATGCAGGATAACCGGCCCCAGACAACATCGCAGATCCTCAAGCTCAAAGTTCACGTCTTCTTACTAGTGGAGGAACTTAACCTGATCTTCGACGCCATCCGGCTGGCCCAGAGCAGGACTGACGAACGTTCAGACCATAAATCCGCTCTCCTTCTACATGCTTCTTCGTCAGAAATCTCTTGGAGGATGCTGGACGATAACCGTGATCTGCTTGCAAAACTTGCTATGCGCAACATCGACTTTTCGTGGCTCAGCAAACAGGATAGTTCCACTGTCAACCGCTTGACGGTTGGCGACCTGCAGGCCTTTGATGGGTCTCCGAATGCAGTTTGGACAGAAATCGTCTCAAAATACGAGGAACTTTCTAGTCATCCACTTTGCAAGGTATTCTTCGTTCTTGAGCACCTTGTTTGATTCTCATTTAATGCATGGCAGAGAGATCTTTTCCTCGATGCTGATTGGATGGTTCTTGCGCCTGTGGGCGGGATCACAATCTATGAGAAATTCCAACTTGACTTTCATCCTATCCGTCTGCAACTCGATGCTCACCTTGGCCAGCGTATCATGGAGTATGTCTGGCCCGCCCGGCGGGGGAGGAAACAGACAAATACCCAGAGCACAATCCGTGACTTAGCTGAATCCCATCGTCCTTCGGAACAACTTCCGTCTAGATCCTCTCTGGAGTCGGCTGTGTTGTTGCAAAAACCGCGTGCATCATTGGACTCAAATAAGCTTGCGCCGAATCTGAGGAAACTCGGACCCTCTCGATCATTTACAGACTTACGTAGCGCAGCTGCCGAATCCACGACACCGGTTGAAAGTTCCTTTGGCCGAGCTGGGACGCCGGAGTTGAACGTGAGCGAGGATTCCCGGAGCATGAAGGTCAATCGAGAAGAGAGATCTGGAAAAGAAGACGCTGTGGAAATGAAGACCCGTTCTTCTCAGAAAACGTTTGTTCTGGTGAAAATTTCAAGGTAGGTAACAGCGATTCGATTCACTCACTTTGGCTCAACTCTCAAACCAGCATCGAACTCTTGCTGAGCATAATGAAGGCAGAGTCCTTCGAGTGCCGCGATGCACGGATACGTACCCATACATTGGAGTTCCGCAACCAGACTTGGAGTGTACGTGTTTTTTTTTTCTATCCAGCATGATTACTTATTTGTCCATTTGTAATAGTTCGAGGAATTGGTCGATCAATTTTTACCCAGCGATCTCACCTGGAGGGGCTGGGTCCGTATGGCCTTCCACCAACCACTCGTTCCCGTCCTTCCAGTTGCTCGTGAACTTTTTTCGAAGACGAAACTAATTCCTTCGAGAAACTCTTCTCTGAACGACTCTCGCCTCTCAACCAAGAAGTTCGTGCTTCGAGGGAAGAAGAATGTCGCCGACGCCACGGTACGGGACCGCGCACCACGAAGTTTGTCCCCAAACGGGGACGCTCCCAGTACGATACTCGTGGACGAACCAGAAGCCCCACCTGAACAAGAACATCTTGGTAGGAAGCGCGGACAGGGTCGACCAAGGTTACTCAGCATGTTTGTCCGAGGAAACAATGGGGACCGTAGCGCATCACTCCCGAGTGTGAGTTCCTTTTTCCTTTCCCTCACTGTGCCTTGATCTAGAATTATTCAGCAGGGAGAACATTGTTCCTCTGAAGAGTTCTTGCCAGATATACGAGGCTCGACTGTGCACAACGAATCGATTGACGATCACTGATTAACTTATTAAACTCGTATCTCACACATGGTTCGCTACCTCTCTGCATTTATCCCCACACATTCGCAACGCATTGCATCAATAATAACTCATTCATTCCATATCTCTTCGACTCGAGGGCACTCTAATCATCATCTTTAAATATTTACCACCCTCACAATGACGCTGAACATCCAAGGTGAATTTAAATGTGGTTCCGCTCCAAGTCAGATACAAGTATGAATTCATAATATCTCTCCATCAAGGTAGACATGATTTCCGCGAACTAAACTTGCCGGAACAACCGACATCTTGCATTGAGAATAATATACACTACAATTAAGGATTGTTGAAATCCGACTACTACGCTGATAACCACGTCAAGTTCCTTCTGAAGGAGACACCTGACGGGCCCACCAAAGCAGCATCCATCTGGCACTATCCTCTCCCATCGGACCGGACATGATATGATCGCAACACAACTACCCAGGTCAAGTGCAAACCTCCGCCAGCGCAGAAGGCCATAAATTAGCAACTTCATGGGCGCTGTTGAAGCGCAATGATGGAAGATTAAGCATTCTGACGGGCCCAACGAGCAGCAGCGACCAGGTTGGCTAGAGAGGCTGTGAAGAATAATCAGGCTACTTCGAGATTTAAACGAAGCGAAGGGTATACCTTCGGTCTCTTTCCAAGCACGAGTCTTCAGACCACAGTCGGGGTTGACGAACACCAGATGATCAGGAATGATGGAAAGGGTGGCCTTGAGGCGTTTTATAATCTCTTGTTCGCTAGGAACACGTGGAGAATGGATATCGTAGACACCGGGGCCGATCTGGTTAGAGTAACCGTACTGCTGGAAGGTGTGGAGTAACTTCATGTCGCTCTTGGAGAACTCGATAGAAATGACGTCAGCATCGAGACGTTTGATAGACGGGAAGATATCGCCGAAATCGGAGTAGCAGAAGTGAGAATGAGTCTGAGTCTCGTCACGAACGCCAGCTGTGGCGAGCTTAAAGGTGTCAACAGCCCACTCCAGGTACTCATCCCAGTCAGATTTACGAAGAGGCAACTAGAGTACAGGTCAGGCAGCCCGCGCATTTCTTTTGAATCAACTTACGCCTTCACGGATAGCCGGTTCGTCAACCTGAATGGCAGCAATGCCAGCAGCTTCAAGATCAACGACTTCGTCACGGAGTGCCAATGCCAATTGTTGAGACTGCAGCTTGCGTGGCACATCTTCGCGGGGGAATGACCAGTTCAAGATCGTGACGGGACCAGTAAGCATCCCCTTCATAGGTTTCTTGGTGACGCTCTGTGCGTACTTGCTCCATTGTACGGTCATAGGCTCAGGACGGCTGACATCGGAGACGATGATCGGGGGCCGGACGTAGCTGCATGGAGTGATCAGATCAAGCCGACGAAGTAAGTGGATCCACAAACCGAGAACCGTAAGACTGGACCCATCCGTTCTGGGTAAAGACGAAGCCTTTCAGTTGTTCACCGAAGTATTGAACCATGTCGTTTCTCTCCGGTTCGCCATGAACAAGAAGATCAAGTCCAACCTTCTCCTGGAAGCCGACGACGTATTCTATCTCCTTTTTGATGAACTCGTCATACTCGGCATCGGTGATCTCGCCCTTCCCGTGCCTGGCACGAGCGTTACGAATCTCCTTGGTTTGCTTCGAGGTATTCACGAGTGAGACGTCATTCCGGTCACGAAAGAGAAAAGACTCACAGGGAAAGAACCGATTGTGGTTGTCGGGAATTTGGGCAGCTGAAGCTTCTTAGCCTGAACCTCCTTACGAACGGCGAATGAACTCTTGCGGTGGTACATATCAGATGTGACAGAGGCAACACGCTTGCGAACGGCGTCATCAGATGTATGTTCGAAATCACGACGTTGAGCAATAGAACTTCTATTCGCCTCGAGAGCGGCTGCCACCTTTGTGTCCTGGGAACCAGAGAGAATGGCCGCGATGATTGCAACTTCCTCAGCCTTTTCCAATGCAAAGGAGAACCAGTCTTTTTGTTGCGCGGTCAACTGCTTCTCGTTGGCCAATGTAACAGGCGTGTGCAAAAGAGAAGACGATGTTGCAATAATGACGCGGTTTTGTCCAAGAGTGTCAATGGCTTTCTGACCCTGCTTGATTGCAGCGGTAAAGTCGGCCTTCCATATGTTTCTCCCAGATACGAGACCAAGTGATAAATGAATCTTTGTAGATTTGATTGCGTCTAGAACCTCATTGAGCTGACCGGGTGCACGGGTCAGATCAATATGGAGACCAGCGACGGGGAGCTTGGCGATGAATTTCACGTTAGAATCCAGACGAGCGAAATAGGTGGTCAAAATAATCTTGGGAGCGATAGGGCTTAGTGCAGCGTATGCAGTGGCGTATTGCTTGTCAAGATCGGCAGCTTTGTCCAGAACAAGAATTGGCTCATCAACCTGGACTGAGTCAACACCAGCAGCCTTGAGCTCCGACAGCAATTGTGTGTAGACGGGTAAGATCTTGGGCAGTAAGGAGATAGGCTCGAAACTGGCAGATGCTTCGTTGGCAGCCTTTCCGAGGATGAGGTAAGAGACTGGTCCCAAAATCACCGGACGAGTGATGATTCCTAGTGCTTTGGCTTCGTTGTACTCCCGAAGTGCCTTGTTATATGTCAACTTGAAGTCTGTCTCCTCGGAGAGCTCTGGGACGACATAGTGGTAGTTGGAGTCGAACCTACGAAGTAATGGCAACTGAGTCATAGCAATACAGCGCGTGAATCAGTGACAAACCATTTCTTCATTTCACAAGCGGGGACATCGACACCATCGGCCTGACGCCCACGTCCTAGAGCAAAAAATACATCGAGGTCGGACAGACCGAGTCCAACGTAACGCTTAGGGATGACATTGAAAGCTGTAGAATGGTCCAAGACATGATCGTAGAGCGTAAAGTCACCACTGTCCAAGAATTGGTATGTACACCAACTTAGAAAATGAACGACCAACCTGGGGATCAGATCAACGTTGTGGGCCTTGATGCTATTCCAGCTAGTCTTTCGAACATCAGCAGCAGCCTTCTGGAGATCAGCTGCGGTGATCTTGCCCGCCCAGTAGGCCTCGACAGCCTTTTTAACTTCGCGGTTTGTGCCTGTGTGGGGTGATGTGAGTGAGATTCAGATCGAACGAGTCTAAAGGGTCAGTACCAATGCGGGGGAAGCCAAGGACGCTGGACAAGACCATCTTGTTTTCTGATGAGGGAAGGATGGAGAAGAAGAGTTAAGCGAGAGATGGCGCAGGTGTGATTTTGAGATATTTGAGGCGCCTGCCCTGAGTTGACAGTTATCATGAATCTAATCGCCATCCTCGTAACTCTTGCCCATGCTCATGTGAATACTCTCGTCGCATCAGTCTCGGGTCCTCGCAATTGAACCTGATTCATTTCAATCCCTGCCCGCCGACTGCCCGCGACTAGTCGTGCAGGGCACGATGAGGACTTTTGAAGGTTCACAACTTGTCCGGATCCTCGTTTGTTTATCGCCGCGTTCATGCTTGCATACGACACCTACTCCAACAATTCATGGTCTATCGTCGCCCAAGGCATGTTCCAACTGAGAGACAGCGTCGACCACATTTCCCCCTACCACATTTTATACAACATTCTCATTGTTTCGAAGGTGTTCTCTATAAAATTAGACCATGTCCTAGGCTCCAGGTGTCTCATTATTAAAATATATGGGTCACTTCGCATTTGGGGTGCAATGACCCCGCGCATGCCGACCGACTCGGTCCGGCCGGTCCGCTGTATTTAAGTCCTGCTATGCTCAACTTGCCTTCCTCCTGTTTCGCTGATCGTCCGACATGTCGTTCCAAGACAATGTATCTTTCGTCCTCAAAAATATTGAGGATACTAAAATCGAGCCACGTCCAATTCCAAAAAGTACGTGCCAGACACCCCCGTCTGAAAACCTACACTAACCACTGGACCAGTCTACGCTCACGATGTCCTCGTGGAAGTCAAGAAGACAGGTGTGTCCGCACTCTTTCTCAACTTCGTCGTTCTGCCGGTGACCCTTATAATTTACAGGGATCTGCGGATCTGACGTAACCTAACATTATTACGGTGCCTTTGATCGCCTCTCACTCTTTGTCTAAGATCCACTACCTAGCTCACGGAGGAATTGGGGACTATGTCCTCACACCTGGATCTGACATGGTCCGTGTCCTATAGTTCAATCACATTCCCTGGTTAATTTTTCCTTCCTCAGGTACTCGGTCACGAGTCATCTGGAGTCGTCTCTGCAGGTTATAATATCCTCATCATTAAATAGGAATCATACATGCTGACCACTAATCTTTCAAGTCGGATCTTCTGTAACACACCTGAGACCAGGTGATCGTGTTGCAATCGAGCCTGGGGCTACGTGCAGAAAATGCGATGCTTGCAAGGAGGGGAGATACCAGGTCACTATCCACTCTGTGGTACCGATGCATATAATTGATGCTATTCATTTGTCAAGTTATGCCCCGAAATCAGGTTTGCGGCCACTCCGCCCTACGATGGCACACTCAGTCGTTATTATGCTGTTCCCTCGGATCTGGCTTACCCCCTCCCTTCTCATCTTACCCTCGAAGACGGCGCAATGGTGAGAGTATTGGCGCGTGGGTAACTTTCTGTGACTTACTCACTTGCACAAGATGGAACCGTTGTCTGTTGCCATCCACGCAGTGTCGAAACTCGGGGGGTTCAAGGCAAATCAATCAATTGCTGTCTTCGGCTGTGGTCCCGTTGGAATCCTCTGTATGGCTGTCGCGAAAGCTCTCGGAGCTTCCCGTATTATCGCGGTCGACATTGTATCGGGCCGCCTTGAGTTCGCGAAATCCTATGCTGCCACAGACATATACCAGCCTCCGCTTGTGACAGAAGGCGAGAGTCGGGTTGCATACTCTAAGCGTTCAGCTGTGGCGCTGAGGCAGCAACTTGGTATTGTAGAGCGTGGTCCTACTGCTATCGATCTTGTCATCGACGCATCTGGCGCTGAGGTCTCTATTCAAACTGGTATTCGCATCGTGAAATTTGGAGGAACATACGTGCAGGTGAGTTCTGGATCATGCAAATTTGGTATTCACTCTGTCAAGCGTTCATTTCCAAAGGTTGGCATGGGCCCATCTGACATCACCATTGACATGAGTGTTGTGCTCGCGAAAGAGTTAGTTATCAAAGGATCTTTTCGCTATGGCGTCCGTTCTTTCACCTATCCTTTTGTATGGAAGCTGATTGACGTAGCCTGGAGACTATCCGTTGGCCATTGCGCTAGCTTCTCAAGGCAAGATAGACTTAAAGCCACTCGTTTCACATCGGTAAGTTTCTGCGCGAATCTTTCTGTCCCACATTGTCAATACTCCACATTAGCTTCGCATTCGAGGAATCTTTAATAGCGTTCCAAACCACCCGCAACGGAAAGAGCGAGGACGGCAAGGGCGTCATCAAGACCATTATTTCAGGCCCTGGGGTTGGTATCAACGATGTATAAGTGTG
>JBBPOF010000307.1:0-28984 GCA_038091315.1 Porphyrellus cyaneotinctus | reverse complement strand
GAGATAAACTATGCCGCCTATACCGTGTTCAATGTGCTGAATGGTGGTACTAGAGGATAAGCTCACCATAGATAGCGTGCAATTCCGTGTAAGTTTTCCAAGGTTTATTCCGATCAATGGAAAGAATATTACCTAGGATCGGCACCGGTGTTGGCCCTGGGGGAAGAGAAAGTCTCTTTCTCGCCAGAATCAAGCATCGAATAATAGTTGCAACGACGATCGTAACTGGGACAATCACCGCCAGCTGGACGGGTGACAGTGACTGCATGGGGGATAAGGGAATGATCGTGGCGAACCTCTTCGGATGTGCCGCGATCCTTATATATAGGCCCAACTTTCAGAGTTCCTTTGCAATAGCTTGGAAAGGGAGCCCATGTGACGAATACAGATCCACTGCGTGGTGCAAACTTGGCTAGCTCTTCCCCGCCAAAAAGAGGTTACTGATTGTCCGATACGTCGATAGTTCATCGGGGTGTCCTCGCATCTGCGTACTTTCTTAGCCGTCGTCGAGTGGTGTCGGTGGCCCTTTCAAGCTAACGAATCTGAGTCAGTCCTTCAAGGCTGGCCGTTCTGCGGCTTTGTCGTCTGCCAATGTCCTCTCAGCTAACGAGTTGGGAAGGAGTCGCCTGAATTGGCAAGCCCGTTGAAACTTTTCGAATCATTGATGGTTCTCATTCGGTAGTGGCGCCAAGTAAGCGGAAAGTAGTAGCCGCCTTGCCTCCTGACCAGCCTGTCTCAGGCCGCTCGTCTTCGGTTATCTTCTATTACCGTCGGAGTGGAGCGCATTGCTTCCTCCTCTACAAGGAGCCGTCGGATCGATGCTCGAGCGGGAGTCATAATCCTTGCTCATTCGACCGCTTTCCTACGACTATTCGCCCGTCTGAGTCTGTTTACCAGATTATTCTTAAGACACGATTAGTGACCATTTTCCTTCATACCATTATACCATTCTTTGTTGACAATGTTGGGCGGTTGGAATATTCGTGAAGTAAATGCAAAAGCGATGATTGGCGCCGTGCGAGACGGTGCTTGACATTCGCTGTGCTGGCGGAGTGTATTTCTTCGCCGATAGTCGTAATTCGGGCACAGGCTGCAATGGGCGGCCATGCCAGTGCCAACTTTGATCCGGTAGTCGTGTCAGTGACGGCATAGTATAATTTGTCTAATCACAGCGTGGGGTGAGTAACTCTACGTACTTTCTCTCCTGTCGTCTTATCACCACTGGTACCAGAAAACCTGTTAGGTGGTGACAGCCCTGATCCGCCGAATACTAGTCATTGCAATCGATCTATACGTGGATTATGCACTGCCTATGCTATCTATCCATATATACACATTCACCGGCCGGCGCATGCGACGGATTCGGCACATCCGTACTGCCAGCACCGCTCGAATCACGCATTGAAATCAACGTTTACATTTGATAACTGAATGGTTAGGTACTGGACACCCTTCATCCGAATAATATTCATTTTTTCCCACTACAGAGGAGGTTAGAATGGTTCAAGGGACTCAGGGTCCACTATCTCCATCCGCGGTCCTCGGGGCGCCTATACACGAAATGTATTGTTCCTGATGCAGATCATGAGTTATGGTAATATCTTACCTATTTGCATGACAGGGGAAGGACTGAAACAAAGACCAGGAGGTCCAAGATCGACTGCGCGTCGCTTGCTCTCATACCCGCGTCATGATAGACGAATGACAAATGTTGCAGGGCACATATGAGTTCTAGAACACCTCATAGATACATCCCCGGATGAGCATGTATGATTTTTCCACATTGCGGGTACGTTTAAACATCAACGACCCATTATCACACCCAAAAGATTTTTTCCCTTAGTTAGCACACAGCCAATCTCATCCAATACGTTTTCCCGTTGGTTCACACCGAGCCACACGGACGAATCTTTACGTTAACGCTAGCACGACGGGTTTCCAAGGTTTCCTTTGGCATCATATCGACCCATCAAACCGGTCGAGAGCTTGCAGGGACTTGCCGAAATATAGCAAGGTTTAGCATCAGCGCGCTATTTCGTTATACTAACTCGCTTATGGCTAGGGCCGAGGAGATCGGTGATGAGACTTTACTACTCGCGCAACAGCCCCGTTTCAACTTTCAATGGTGATCTCGAGGATCGTTTAAATCCACATGGATCATTCGCACTCTGAGCATCCGATTCCAGTACTAGATATACATGTATTTATTGTCTGCGACACTGCTACCGTCTGCAAGAAGTTGAACTAGTTTAGAACCTCTTTTGAGAGTTATCCGTACGGCGAACTGTCCAAAAGAAAGGGAAAAGAAGAATGGGTAGTAGTATGCATAATCACCATCGCATTCGACACGGGGATAGAATGTCCGTGTATAAATAATGTCCTCGAGTCTAAATAATGTCCGTAAGCACGACACGAGGGCAGAGATCACACCTCGGGATCCTTCGCCGTCGCAGAGATGTTCATGTTAGTTGTCCGTTTCGTTCGCGAGAAAAAGGGGCATGTTACATGCTCATGCACCCATCCCGTCACCACACGCATGAATCGTCCCCTTTCTCGAAAACATCCTCCCACATGTCTCGCATCTCCACCGCAATAGCCTCAAGTGTACCGACAGCACGTGTCGAATGACACTTCCTCTCTGCATTGGTACGGCACGGCATCCATACCAATGACAACTCACGGTGGCTTTGTCGTTGCCCCGGATGTCGTGTGCGTGGCGAAAGTGCGCACAGGCTTGTTTAATATCGGGGGATAGGGGGGCGCCGCAGACCCGAGGGGGCTCGCGTTGGGAGAGCCAGTGGCATGTGAGGTTGTGGAGGGGCTCGGATAAGGGGCCCGGTGCCGCGGCTGGGACTGGTGTTGGAGCTGTGACCGGTACAGATGTGAATGTGAGTGCGGGTGTGGACACGGTAGTGGAGACATCGCGGAGGAATTGAGCGAGGAACTCGTCACTTTGAAACAAAAACCCACCTTGTCAGTACTGTCAAGGCGACAGGCGTGATATCAAGGATGAATGGTGAACACATACAATGGGTCTGGTGTATCTTGGAATTGATCGACTTGAAGGTCGTACATCCCCGGTGATGGATAGATCGGATTCATTGCTGTACAAAGGGCGTTTTACAATAACGGGGAATGGGAGGTCGCGGGGCGTTTTAAATGAGATTTTTGGTTTAAATCCGGATCAGATTGTTTGAGCGCTTCTTTGCTTGGGGGGTCAGCGATGCGCTATGCGTCACTGCGAGATCCTCGCATATATGGATCCCCATCCCACGCGAACCAACAATTTATGCGCAGAGATGCCAATCAGCAACTGGAAAGCTGGGAAGGTTTAATATGATGCTTCGCGAAGACGAGATCTGGCTAGTGCACTTGTCAGACAGCTTGTGGAACGTTGCGTCGATATGGGTTGATTCATCTCGGTTACTCGAGAGACGTACAATCCGCGGGGTTGCCTCATAGAGACACATGGCTACTTCCAGGATGGGAATCCAGCGCCCTAACGATGGCTTCCATTCGTATCAATGTGATGGCAGTGCCACTACGTGCCGTAAGTCACGAACATCACTTTGTTAATGATGTAGATATAGTTATACTCGGTCCTGGGATGGGAATACCAAGAAGTCTGATCAGCCCGTCACACCCGGAAGTCTGGGTGGTGGGGTCGTCTATTATGTATCTAGAACCAACAGAGTCTTTGATCCGACACGTCCAAATACGACACTCACGGCAGATCTGGGGTGGGTGTTACTAGTGCTGACATACCAGTGAAGGAACAGAGTATGTGGGGAAATAATTCCGATGGAGGCATTCATGGCCGCTCCGGTGAAACAAAAAGCATGGCTATTTGCCTCCTCCCCGATTCGGTACGCATGAGCGACCAACTGCCGCAGTCACAGCAGCTAACCTAAACTTTCAGGCGGTGCGTCGACAACACGAAAACTGTGCACTAACCTGTTCTGGGACACACTCACATGCGCCTAGCATTAGCTTTGAGAGCATGTTAAAACAACGCTGGTCTTCCTCAGATATCACACGTACAGCTAGCAAAATCATAAGAATCGTTGCCAAACAAAAAGAAGTCAACAAGAGCAACACGGCGTATGAAGACGAAATTGTCAGCGACACATACAATCGAAACTTCCCCATCGACGATGGTACGGGCCGATGTCTGAATACAAAAGACGATGATCTATTATAGATAAGGTGAACACGATGTCGACCGCCGACAAAGCATGAACGAGATAGCCTACCCGATCATGCGACTCTGGTTGGGTGTAGTGTCGTTGGCGTGCCAAGCACGGGAACTAGCACAGCACTAGTGACCCGCCATTTGAATACTGCATGACGGGGAGTAGTGGCCTATCATAGCTCCATCGCTCCACCTGGACGCAGTTATTCTCGTACTTTTTATCTTGTTGTTGCTTCGCGTGAGAAGATGAACTTGTGAATATTCTCTGAAAAGGTCGCAGGGACCAGCCGCAAAGTGTACGTTAATGGAACGCCGTCTCCAAGTCGAGAGTAGGGGAATGCTGTATCTGACGACGTGGCTTCGTGATTGGGATCTCGAGGGAAAGTTCCGAAGCCTCGTCCGAGTCGAGCTGGACTGCGCAAGGTGGCGCTTCTGAACAGAATAATGACTAAGGCCGTTTGATTAATGGTTGGAAGATGATGGTGAGTGGCAAGGAAGCAACACTATGGTGGAAGCCGAAAGATGAATGCAATCGTGGCTGTGTCACGTCCACGGCCTCCTCTGAAATGATGAGAGTTACAGCTCCATCGCAACTGAGCGACCACAAAATGAACCTCAGAGCACGATGGTATGACCTCTTTCAACCCACGCCGTCCCCTAGAGTCTCTAGAGTTTGAAGTCCATGTCATCCCATCCCATCCCGATCTCAACTCACAGCAGGTGTGAGCACATAGAAGACAATGGTCAAACCCACCTTCACCCCGCTAAACAACCAATCCGAGTAGTATCGCCGCTGTAGTGACAGTCGTTGGGAAGGGAAAAGACCTAACGTAGTGGTATGGCCCATGACTGGCGACAGTGGCAGGACGCCAGCCACTGAGCCAAGACCCCTGGCACCGCTCGGAGGACTCCGCCCCAGCCACCACACTATAAAGAAGTTCGGAACATACTTTACTGCGTCTCTTAAGGCATGCTCAGCCTCCCAGATCAAATCTGAATCGGACCATCCACGGTCACTCGGTTTTCTCCGCACCAGAATATCGGGCATTAGAACCGTGCGAGGAGCAATCATGATTTGGTCGGAATTGGCTAGAACGTGACCTTCGATCATGCTGCGGTTCCAACATAGCAAAGCAAATAGGACTGCGGGAATTGATACCCAGAGTCAGCTAATTAACCCCTCCAGGACAACGTACAGGTGAGGTAAGAACAAACGAAGAAACGCTCGAATCTGATGATCAACTACAAAAGATGTTCCTTGTGCCTCGAAATTGGAGATACACGTGAACGATAATGAAGAAACTGTACGCGTGCGGGATGTGCACGCGATTCCCAAAGTCAACGGTAATCTGTGGTGGTGGCACTGGGGTCCTGCGGTATTAGTGGCCGGAGTCCCCGCATGTGCATAGTTCGGTTACTACTTACCCCTCCCCACGGAATGAGCCACGGTTCAAGCATAGCAAAGCGATCTATTCCCGTGATTATGCTTCCATACCTTCCTCCGCCTTACCAACTTACTCATCGTCTAGGACAACATGCGAGTCCTCGCTCTCTCTAAGCGCCATGAGGAAGAGACCAAGGTACCACTTGGATCTAGAGATCAAGTGCAGGATATACCCCATTCATCAGTTTTGGAAATACACATGGAGGAGAGTGAAGAAATGGTCATCACAAGTGCGAGATAAACACTGCACTAATCGCAACGTTTGTTGACGGTCAGCTAGGTATCCGCGCAGAAGACATTGCTCTCGGCATTGGACGAATTCCCGCAGGATTTTACACTGCAGTGCAGCACAGCGGTTGCAAGTGGAGGACTGTGAATGTACCCGTTGCAGTGGACAACGGTGTCGTCAACTGGGATGGACCGATCCCAATGTGAGGCTCCATGACCCCCACTCACGTCAGAGCTAACAAGGTTGTAGACCATCTGATATATCTGCCACCATTCACATTGAAATCTATGCATCATTCGAATTCCAGCCTATGTTGGGTGATGGGGAGCGGCTACGAGATTTAGAGGTTACCGTAGGACAACTATTTGATCGCAGTGAAGACGACCTTCGTAAGTAAGACTGAGTTTTGCACGTCGGAGCGCTCACTCTCTAGTAGCATTTACTTTCTTCCCAGAAGACGGGGATGACACATCCCCGTGTTCATCCGTCCTAATGAAGGTCAAACGCCGACAACGGGAGAGCAATGATTCATCAAAGTTGAGGGCACTTGACCCTTATTGCGTAAGTACTTGGCCTCGAGAACAACCTCATTAATGACTTTATTTGCTCAGTCAATCGCAGAACCCCCAAGCGAGTTGCAAAACATGACAAACGAGGGTCACAGTGCTCTCTTGCGTTACAGAAAACACGGGGAAATACGGGATCTCGAGTATTCTATTGAACAATTTGAGCGTGCGCTTGATATCTGCTCGCTAGACCATCCTTGTCGTGCGGCTGCTGAGTCAAACTTGGCAATGGCAAAGTTCATCCGGTGTCAGATCGACGACTCCGATAGTTCCCTCGACGTTCCACTTGCGTTGTACCGCAATGCACTCGCTGCCCGTCCCGTCGGTCACCATGACCGACCTTCCACGTTAATCCAGCTGGCTGCCGTGTACTACGCACGGTTCGATAGGCGGCGTGATGAAGTCGACGTAACAGAGGCTGAAGCATTGCTCCACCAAGCTGTGGACCTCAGCACTGCAGAGAGTCACGAGAAGCGAGCTGCGGTCTCCATACTCGAGCTTCGCACCGGACGTGGGAGGGGACCTGTACAGGCGGGTAACCAATCATCTGTCGGGCGGGATTCCGCCTCAGAGCCAACACACGAGGATCCATCAACTTTGGGCACACAGTTGTTAGATCGCTTCCAGCGATTTCATGAATTAGATGACCTCCACCGGGCAATCTTGTATTTGAAAGCGTCTGTCCGGTCTACTTCTGGTCACCGGCACTGTTTAGGGCTGGCAAATCTTGGCACGGCGTTATTGAAGCGATTCGACCGCCTTGGCGAGCCAAGTGACCTCGAGGAAGGGATCTCAAAATTCCAGGCTGCTTTTCAACTTATTCCTGATGGTAGCCCTGGAAAGCTCATCTGTCTGAGAAACCTCGGACAAGCCTTCCTCACTCGGTTTGAGAGTCACGGGGAGCTGCACGACTTGGAGAAAGCAGTTACGAGCCTTAGGGACGCTGCCGATCTCTGTCCTGACGGTCACCTAAACAAACCTGTCTTCCTAATTGGCCTGGCTAAAGCCTTCCTTACTCGATTCAACCACTTCGCCGAGCTGAACGATCTCGACCAAGCGATTGCGAGATCAAGGGATGCGGTTGACCTCACCCCTGATGGTCATCCGGGTAAACCAGGAATTCTGAACGACCACGGCAACACCCTTCTGAAACGGTTCGAGCGCGTTGGGGAGTTGCGCAATCTCGATCAAGCGATTTCAAGGTTTAGAAATGCTGTTGACCTTCGCGCCGATGGTCAACCTGACAAACTAGCATTTTTACACAACCTTGGAGTCGCCTTGCGAGCTCGCTTCCGAAAATCTGGGGAGCTGAATGATCTCGAGCAAGCAATTTCGAGCTTAGAGCATGCCGTTAACCTTACCCCTGATGGCGACACCGACAAACCAACCCAGCTTCACGACCTCAGCATGACCATCAAGGACCGTTTCCAGCGGCTCGGAAAGCTCAGTGACCTCGAACGGGCGGTCTCGGGGTGTAGGGAAGCTGTTGACCTCGCACCTGAAAGTCACCCAGACAAACCCGTTTATCTAAACGACCTGGCCAACATCTTTCTTGCTCGCTTCGACTGCCTCGGGGACTTAAGCGACCTTGATCAAGCAGAGTCGAGGCAAATGAATGCCATTAACCTCATCCCTGATAGTCACCCCCGCAAATATGCCTTTTTGAATAACCTCTACAACGTCTTTATTACACGTTTTGAGCGCCTTGGGGAGCTAGGCGACCTTGAACAAGCAATTTCGTCGCAAAGACGTGCTGTTGAACTCATCCCGGATGATGATCCAGACAAACCAGCTCTTCTTGACAATCTTGGCACTTCCTTCCACACTCGTTTCCGGCGCCTCGGGGAGCTGAGCGACATAGAGCAAGCAATTGTGCGGCTCAGAGATGCGATCGATCTCGTCCCTGATGATGATCGCAACAAACCGAGTTTCCTTAACCACCTCGCCGGCGCCTTCTTCTCTCGTTTCGAATTCCTCGGGGAGACGAGTGCCCTCGAGCACGCAATTTCAAGATACAAGGATTCCCTTGACATCACGCCTGATGGTCACCCCGACAAACCAAGACGTCTAAGCTACTTAAGTGAAGTCTTCAGAGCACGTTTTGAACATCTTGGGAAGGTGCAGGACCTGGAGAATGCAATCTTGATGGGCAGTGATGCTGTTTCCCTCATTTCCAATGGTCAACCCGACAAAGCAACTCTTCTTAGCAACCTTGGAAATGCCCTCAGATTTCGTTTCGAGCATCTCGGAGCTTTGAGTGACCTCGAGCAAGCTATTTCGATGCAAATAGATGCTGTTTCCCTCACCCCTGATGGTGACAACTACAAGCCGCTCTATCAGAACAACCTCGGCTCCGCGTTCGGGGCTCGTTTCGGACGCCTTGGGGAGGTGAGCGATCTTGAGCAAGCGATTACAATGTGTACGAATGCCGTTGAATCCACTCCCAACTATCATCCTGACAAACCCCATCGTCTGGGCAACCTCGGCAATACTTTCCTCCGGCGTTTCTGGCTCCTCGGGGAGCTAAGTGACCTCGAGGAAGCGATTGCGAAGTATAGGAACGCTGTGGACCTTACTCCTCATCATCACGTCTATCAACCACTCTATATGAATAACCTCGGCAACACCTACATCACTCGTTTCAAGCGCTTCGGGGACCTCGGGGACCTCGGGCGAGCAATTTCAATCAGTAGCGATGCTGTGAGCCTTCTCCCAGACGGTCACGCCAGCAAACCAGCCGTTCTCGACACTCTCGGCAACGCTTTCAGTTCTCGTTTTCAGCGCCTCAGGGAGATCACAGACATAGAACAAGCGATTTCCACGCATGAGCAGGCTGTTGAACTTATCTCGGATGGTCACCCCTCTAAACCACTGTTCTTGAACAACCTCAGTGTCTGCTTCCTCGCGCGTTTCGAATGCCTCAGAGACATGAGTGACCTCGAGAAAGCGATATCGAGGTCTGGAGACGCTGTTGGCCTCATCCCTGATGGAAAGCCCTACGAACCCAAACCGATTCTTCTTACCAACTTCGGAAATGCCATCCTCGCCCGCTTCAAGCAGCTCGGGAGGCTGATTGACCTAGAGGAAGCAATTTCTAGATATCAGGAAGCTGTTGACCTCGCCCCAAAAGGTCACCCTTACAAACTCAGCTCTCTCAATAACCTTGGCAGGGCGTTCAAAACTCGCTTCCAGCACCTCAACGAGCTTAGTGACCTCGATCAAGCAATTTCGGCGTATGAGCGTGTCATTCACCTAACACCAGTCGGTCACCCTGATAGACCAGACCGCCTCAGCAATCTAGGCACCGCTCTCGTCCTTCAATCTGAGCGCCTTGAAGAGAAACGTTCCCTCGAGCGAGCAATTTCACTGTTTTCGCAGGCTGCATGTGCCTCCGCCGGATCCACCACTTCTCGATTCAATGCATCGCTGGGGTGGATTTCACTTGCTCGTACTACAAAGCATCCCACTCTCCTACATGCATATTCTGTTGCTGTCGGATTTCTCCCTCAGCTCGCATGGATAGGCTACACCATCGCAGATCGTTATCAAGAACTCCTGCAATCTACTGACATGGTGCGGGAGGCAGCGGCAGCGGCTCTCGATTGTGCAAACCCTCAAACTGCCGTAGAGTGGCTTGAGCAAGGACGCTCGATTGTTTGGGGGGAATTGTTTCAGCTCCGTAGCTCCTATGAAGAGCTGTCATCAGTCTATCCAGATCATGCCCTTCGACTTCAACAACTGTCGACTGAGTTAGAACACGCTAGTGTTGCGGAAGAAAAGTCTCTCTCCTTACTCAGGCTATCCGATCAGAGTCAGAGTACTACTGAGTCTTATGCGACGAAGTCTTTGCAACAAGAGGCCGACAGACACCGTACGTTGGCGATCCAGCGAGATGGGCTTCTACAGGAGATCCGCGGCCTGCCCGGTTTCGAGCGATTCCTCTTGCACAAAGAATTCTCTCGGCTTCGTGCTTCAGCTCACTCCGGGCCAGTGGTCATCCTCAACGCCGCAGAGACACGCTGCGATGCGTTGATCATTCGCGATGACGTGGATCATGTAATCCATGTGCCACTTCGCGATTTCACTTTCAAGCAATTCGCTGGTCTTCAGAATACGCTGAAGAGCTTGCTGCGTGCTCGTGTCCAGCGCTATGGCGAAAGGGATGCCCAACTTGCACCATTGGAGGGGATCGACTGGGAATCCTTCTTATCTCCATTGTGGAGGTGTGTTGTCAAACCGGTCCTTGATGCCTTGGGTTTCTCGGTACGTGGTATTATGCCACTGCAATTCACGGCTGATCCGTTCTGCTGTGTCTCCGTATAGACTCCCGCCTCTGGGAACTTACCACGCATTTTTTGGTGTCCGACTGGTCCATTCGTATTTCTTCCTATCCATGCAGCTGGTTTTTATGACCCCAGGTATTCACAGCCTGGGCACAAAGTGTTCGACTTCGTCATCTCGTCATACATCCCCACTCTCAGCATTCTTGGGCTTGAGCCGTCACCCAGTCCAGATGTATCACAAAACAACAATCTGCGCTTCCTCGCTGTCCGTCAACCACGCTCAGATGGCCTACCCCAACTCCCAGGAGTTGAGACCGAGTTACGTTACATCAAAGAAGTGATTGAGAAGTCACCTTTAACATTGCGAACCACCCTCCTCGAGTCGTCTCTCGGTACAGTCGAGGAGACGCTTTCGCTGATGAAGGAGGCAGACTGGGTCCACTTTGCATGCCACGGTATCCAAGACCCCAGGAGGCCAACTGACAGTGGACTTTGCCTCGCGGATGGACGTCGATTAAAGCTCACTGATATCATCGCTTTGTCACGTCCTCAGGGTGGGCTCGCCTTTCTTTCTGCATGTCAGACAGCGACGGGTTATGTGGGTCTCTCCGATGAGGCCATCCATCTCGCGGCAGGGATGTTGTTCGCAGGATACAGGAGTGTCGTTGGTACGATGTGGTTGATCAGCGATAGGCTCGCTCCTGATGTGGCGAGGGATGTATACGAACAACTATTTCAGAACGACACAAGACCAAATGATAGGGACGCTGCACGAGCACTACAGGAGGCTGTTGGGTACCTTCGAGATGGCGGTGCATCGTTCGATGAGTGGCTTCCGTTTATCCATGTAGGACTTTAACAGTACAGGCGTGTGCACATTTTGTAATATGTATGTGGTTTGCTCAATCGACATCTAATGCAGTAAGGTGGTCTTCGAGCACGTGTTCCTGGTGTATCGTCCACTGTGTTCTACATCTCGTCCTTTCTACGAAGTGTGGATTTATAGGTAATATGCTTGATTCAACACATGCACCAGCACAGTGTTGGCAAACAGTCATTTGAATGTGAGCGTTTGAACCATGGCCTGGAGGGAAATACAGGATCAATAGTGTTAACCCGACAGTGTTTTTGGGTGCGTGGAACATTATGATAATTCCTACACCACTCGCCAGTCAATTGCGTGCATCAGGTGATAAATCCTTTTCCCTGAGTAGCACGATCGCTCAAACAGCAGCGAGGGACGAGGTATGTCAGAATAGCAGAAGCGCACCCACAGAAGCACTTGAAAGGCTATGACCTGATCGATCTCGTAACAAGAAAACAATGTGGGGATCAATGCAACTTGAACCCGCATTAACGCCAAGTTACTTCTGCGCCTCTGCATTGCAGATTGGTATGTCATTGAGTACAAACAGTAGGTTCTAGTCGATGGAATAGTAATGACGACCTGTCGACTTCCAGATCGTTCGAAAATAATCGGGATCGATAATAGTGAACCAGTCTTGTTCGCCGACGATGGCCAGCAGGTATGGGGCAGATGATGTTGCGGCGATGGTGAGTGGACGATGGACACGAGGCAGGCGAACCAACTCAGACTAAAGGGGCGGAAGTCTTTGATACTTCGTTGTCGCCGGATTTGTGTGTGGGTTCCAGAACACGATGTGCGCGTAGGGTACGTCGAGGTCCATTCTGCGGAGGCCCAGGTGGCTACAATGGGCATCAGTAAGCATGCAACGGGCGATTTGGATCAGAAAAGGGAAAGGAAAGGGAGAGGGGGAGAAGGGTATGGAAGCGAGATGCATATCAAGACGAAAGCACCCAGAGGATGTTGTGTTCCGTGAGGTTGCACCAGATGTAGACGAATGCCTCATCACGGACATCATCCAATCCGACCTAGAGTCCCTTCTCAGCTCGGAATGTACGCACATTAGAGACGAAACGACATATGGCCATGGCAGAACACTGTAGGTCGTCTGGAAGTTCAGTTGTCCTTGTTGGTGTAGTGGTGGTGGTGGTGGTGGTGGTGGTGGTGGTGTGGGCCAACTGAATCCCAGGATGTCAATCGCGCAGGCAGAAGAGAAAGCATGTGTTCGGAACACAAGGAGGACGTGGCGATGTAATAGATTACGACCTGACGACTAGCACATTATTAGGAAAGGGCAGAAATGGGTAGATAGTACTTACATTGAGTGCCCAAGTTGTAGATATCGTCCGCGCTGTTGCGAACAATAAGCTTTAGAACGTGGCCCAACCGATATTCAAAGGCTGGATTCATGGTAGTATACCGAATATGGTCCTGCATGGTGCGGAACACTCACTACAACGCTGCTTAAGTCATGTTCTGGAATGGTCCCTATGCACATTTCAAATGTGTTGTTTAGACCTTTTCCTGCATTTCTCCTTTGCCCTCAGGAGATGGTATGTCGAGGAAATAGCGGAGACATCAACATGAGGCAGAAGCGCTTGGGGCTGTGTAAACTGATATTGTGATGAAAGAAGACACGAGACACACGCACCTTGACCGTTGACTCCAACCAGGTTTTGTCTCTGTATCCCTGCGTTTTGGATTGTCATGCAGTCAATGGAAATAGGTACGTTTGAATCGTCGGCGAGTTCCTGTGCTGATACATGTGTCGACTTCCAGATCATTCGGGGACAATCGAGATCAATGATAGTAGACAGAGGATATACTCGGTCTTGTTCGCCGAAGACGGCCAGCAGGTATGGGGCGGTGGTCGGGACGGGATGTTGCGGCGATGGCGAGTGGACGACGGACGCGAGGCAGGCGAACCAATTCAGACTGAAGGGGCAAAAATCTTTGATACTTCGTTGTCGCCGGATCGCAAATGGTTGGTATGTGGATTCCGTGTGCCAAACGGCACCCAGGAGACGGCGAGAGTAGGCGTATGGAATGCGCAGACGAGCGAAAGAGTCCTCGATGTCAAAGGCCACACAAACGCGGTATTCTCTGTGGACATTTCGTGCGACTCGATGAAATTTGCGACGGGCTCAGCTGACAAGACCGCGTGTATCTGGAGCTTGATGACCGGCGAAAAGCAACTCGAACTCCACCATGACGGTCGGGTGGTCGCACTACGATTCTCTCCAAGCGCCGACCGCATCGCAACAGTTGCGGTCGCAGAAGACTGGCACTCGAAGTCGATTTGCATCTACGACAGCGACAATGGCCAACTACTGTTGGACATGATTCCTTTCCGTGACAGCCGTAATACCTCATCCTCGATGCTCGCCTGGTCCGCTGACGGTTGTCGACTTTTTGCTGCTTCCTCCAGGAATGAAGTCAAGCAATTTGATACGTCCTCAGGATCCTTGGTTAGGACATGGTATGTTCCAGATGGTGGACATCCCACGTCTATCGTTCTTGCTCGCAATCGAATGTTTGTTGTCGTCGCTGCAAACAAGACCATATCTTTTTGGGATACCATTACAGACACACAAATCGGGACGACCATCGGGCACACAAGCACCGTTTGGTCCATCGCACTCTCCCCAAACGATGGCTGGATTGCGACCGGAGAACATAATGGCAAGGTCACTCTTCGCAGTCTTCGTGATATCCTTCCCTCGTCGTACTTGACAATCAGTGTAAGTAATTCCGCTCGTTAAAGGTGGGCGAATCTGAGACGTCATGAACCATCCCCGTTTTCCTCTAACCTTGTGAGTTCTCAAACGTCAAACTCTTTCTTGTTTCCATTTTTTCTCCTACAGTGTTGCAGTTGCCCTTCGTGGATGTCGATATTGCAGTATTCGATCCATGGACGAATGGCGACTGGACTCGCGCAGAACAACTATTGGATCAAGACATTACACGCCCCTTGAATCCCCTGCTTCGTGTCCACGCCCTCGCTCAACGCTCTCTTGTCCGGACCCGTTCGAAACAGTGGGACTCTGCCATCAACGATGCCAAAAAGGTAAATTTTGTCCATCAGTCGGTCCACGTTGTGTTAACTGTTACCTGCCAGTCTATCAAGGTTCAACGATCCATCATTGGTCATATTGCACATGCAATCGCCCTCGTCGGAAATGGGGAGCACGAGTCAGCAATCCGTGTATTCGACCTCGTGTTCAGTGATGGTCTCCCAACTGAGAATAAATTTCTCTTATTGATCAAGGTATGTACCCATCATTTGAGTTGCTGGAAGTGCCAATCTTCTGTTTCACTCAGGCAGTAATATTGTTTGAATGTGGAAAACACAATGATGCTATTTTGCGTGTAGATGATTTGATTGATATTGTGGACGATTCGTCGTCATTCATTGCTGTCCGAGTGTGTACCAGTGGGTTGAGGATCATGGCACAAGGCTGACCAGGAAATAAACAGGCACATATGTCTCTCCGATTTGGAGGCATATTGTTGAGCAAAGGAGATCACCAAGGAGCAATCAAACTACTCAGCCGCGCAAAGGGCTCCATCGCCTGTCAACCAAGTCCTCGCCTGGTATTAATCTCCCTCGTAAGATATTCTTATCGAGTTTTCCTGCAGGCCCACCGACTTTGTTCGACAGATCTTCGGATGGGACTTTGAAAACCTCGACCTCGCAATTCAAGGACAACTTCAAGAATGTATCAAACCATTGGAAGATCTCGGGGATGAAGCAGTACAGTCCGACAATACAAAAGAAGCCATTTTACAGTATTCGGCTGCATTATCCCTAGATCCATCAAATCCCTGCCGCCTCCTTGTCAAAAGAAGCAAATCGCAAGCAATTCTGGGGTTATGGGAGGATGCATTGAAGGATGCAGATGATGTAGGCATTTTTGACCCCCGTGTGTTCATGATCCTGAACTCATACAACACAGGCCATCAAAGCAGACCCTCCGAGTCCATGGGGGTACGAGAGAAGACACGCGGCCCTGCATGCCTTGCAGCGGTACGACGAAGCGATAAATGCATTTTCCTGCATGCTTTCCCTCATCGAGGGCTCTCCCAACCCAGACACCTGCAGTTAGTGTCACCTGATGAGCTACAAAATAATACTGTGACTTATGCCTTACAGGACTATACAAGAAATATGTTCCCCCCTCCCGGTCGGAGAGCATCATCGACAACGTTGTTCATAGGGTCACCAAGATATCCCCCATTGTCCTCATCGACGTCAAGAGTGGCCGTCTGTGCGACGGACCGAAACGAATTCAGACATTCAAGTTACAGCGAGAGTTCAAACAGCTACTTTCCTCTATGACAGAGGAGGTGGACGACGAATGCATCCAGCGGGTGGTTGAAGGATTTTTCCGATATGTGACCCTCTCACACGTATGGGAAGGCAAGGAGCCTTTGTTCCGGGACGTCAATCAGGCTGGCACCGTCTGGGACCTGGATTCATCATCACCCCTCAACGAAAAGCTGCAGAGATTCTGCGAGGTGGTTCGGACAGACGGATATCGGTGGGCCTGGTCTGATACCTGTTGCATTGACAAGGCGATCAGCACGGTGTTGAACCAGTCCCTCAAAATGATGTACAAGTGGTACGAAGCATCCGCCGCCACATTCGTCTTTCTCAGGGACGTCGAGTCTGCGTCAACCCTCGGCAAGCTCATAGAGAGCCTCTGGATGACGCGAGCATGGACGTCACAAGAGCTTCTCGCAGCCAAGGTGATTCGATTCTATACTCGAGATTGGAAGCCGTACCTCGATGGCACACGGTCGAACCACAAAGAGTCATTTGAGATTATGCAGGAACTCGCACATGCAATCGGGATCGCTCGCGAAACCATCGTTGCCTTCAACCCGGACAATGTCGGCGTCCGGGAGAAGCTGCGAATCGCTTCGACGCGCAACGCGACAGTGGAAGAAGACATCGCATACTCGTTAATTGGCATCTTCAAGAGCGACATTCGGCCAGACTATGGAGAAGGCTATGCGGCGCTGGGTCACTTACTTGAGGAGATTGTCGCTCGTTCTGGGGAAGTGACGGTGCTTGACTGGAGCGGCCACTCGTCGCCTTACAACAGCTGCCTCCCTGCCTCCCTTTTGGTCTATAGTCGTTCGCCGGGTGCCTCGCTTGCCATCAACGATGCGGAACTAGATGAGCGCGTTGCAGCATTAACAGACTCGTTATCTCAGACTGACGCCATCCTGATTCACGATCGGATCACTCGTCTTCCTCCTGCCCGCTTTGGCCACCGCCGACTTCACCTCCCATGCATCATCTTCGCGGTCAAAAGGCTCGGCGCTCAAGTTTCTGGAAATGGTCTAGAAACTCGTTATCGCGCTCGGGTACCAGGGATCGGTGACGTAGATTTTCAGACATTGGATATGCTCTCGCCAACGGAGCCTCGCAAGCTGATTTTTGTCCATCCGTGGATCCGTGATCTGTGTGATCCATTTGATGGCTTCGCTTGGGGTAGCACGAGCGACGATGAGGACGAAGATGACCGGTTCGATCAGGAAGACGAGGACGGATTTGCACCGCCTTCACTGTTGCACGCCGCACCTCCGACGACGATGGACGACTACACCCGAGCGTTGCGGCTTGTCGTCCGTCTGCAACAACCATTCCCTGCACTGTTGCTCCAGCAGCAACCCACTGGGGAGTTTAGGCGCGTCGCTGCGGAGCACGAGATCGTTTTTCCCGGTCTCGCTCGCCCGGCCAACTTTGCCAAGGATGTTCGTACGGACGTCGTGGAGATTTTGTGATTTAGGAGTGGCGTCCGTTTATCTAGCTGTGTGTTTTCTTCGTCTCGTTGTCTTTTTGCTGTCGTGTTTCTCTCTGTCCATCATACTGTCGCTCCGGTAGCTTCGTCATGTCAGTGCTAGTCATCGTATTGTTATCTGTACGCTCATCCCCGGTGTCGTATTATTCATAACTGTCACATTCGCTATAGTGTACGTGTAGAAGTGATGCGGCCGCGGCGCGACTTCTCGTCCGCCATCTCGTCCTCGCTGACGAGCTGGCTCCCTCGCATCGAGCGCCTCGCACGCTCCTCGTTTTCGCACCCACCCACCACGCCCTCTCGCAGGGCAACGTCCAACCTATGTTTGTCCGTCGCACTTCGCCGCGGGGCTCACTCAGTAACCTGCTCGGACCCATCCCGCCCTCGCAGCTCACTCGCCTCCACAGTGCTGCGGGCAGGAGGCCCTTCGGGGCTTCGCCCACATCCTCATTCCTACTATGTACATCACGCACTCCCTGCCCACGAGCCACCGTGCGATCGATTGGGTAGCGGTGCTATGGGAAATTAACAGGGGCACCTGTGGCTGGGCAGCCCGATATACGAGTTGAAGGCTAGCTTCCATTGACATGCCAGTAGAGGTGAACTCTCACATTTCTGTTCCTACACGCGGGCAAGGATCAATTTACACAATACTGTATGCCTGATAGATCCTATGCATCACAACCCCGCCGCATTTAGTTCGATACCGTAGACTTTTAACCCTCTCTAAAATGATTCTCTCGATCAGATCACCAAACGACAAAAATGGATGGATAAACGCGAATCATACCTTGCCAGCCCATCCTGTCCCCTTGACATGATTACAACCCCACACCCTCACTTCACCCATTTTCGAAGCGCTCGACACGACGTCCTTCATGATGAAATCGTCCAGTTCACGGCACCAGCTAATGTCAAGCCAGCGCACGTCCGAGACATCCTTGAGCCGTCCGAGGGACTCGGAGGAAATCGGACCCAAGCCATTCAAGTTGAGGGACACGAGGTGCGGTGCAGAGTGCCCGAGGAGTGCTGTGAACGTCGCACTGGAGAGAGCATAATTTCGTGCGAGAGACACGATACGAAGGGGTGGATTGGGTATAAATGTTCCACAGTCGTCCACCTCCATTTCGGGTTCACCATCTTCCGAGTCGAGTGTAGTAAAAGGTTTGTTCCAATTCTCGAAAAAGTGGGCCGCGCCTGCGTCTGACAGACTTGACAGACCTTCTAATCTAAGTTCCGACATGACACGTGCGTGTTGTCGGATGCCGTTTTCCAGTACCAAATCGGTGAATCCTTCATGCCAAGAGGGATCGAAGCTCTCCAATGTAGGACCATGTCTTTCGAGAATCTGAAGCCAACCATTCTCAAGAATACCGATGCCTGGGTTCGATAGGTCCAGTGATCTCAGGGGCGGTAAAGCGCAGATGGGATCCACAAATGTATCGTCTAACAGTCCAACCTCTTTCAATTGCAATTCCTCGAGTTTGGAGCAATTCTTCGCGAGTGATTCCATACATTTGACGTCAAAGCGAGGGCTTTGGGTGATGCAGAATGATCGTAACTCTGGCTTGGCCTTGAAAAACTCGATCCATGCCTCCGCGCGCACAAGGAATGGTCCAAGAAGGTTTAAATGTGTGAGCTTGCGGAGGGATTTAGAAAACGCATTCACAACCGGACACGTGAGACGACCGCAAAAATCGAGACGCAAGTGCGTCAAATTGGGATTGAGACTCGCGAGCGTCGTCAGAGCTGGAGCAGTCAAGTCTGGCAATGAACCTGAGTTGCGGCCTGTGTGATGGGCTAGGTTGAGCTTACTAGTAGCATCATGAAACCGAAGTTTCTTGTTCTGCACATCATAGAATAATTGAGCATTCTCGGGCGTCCTTCTCACAGATGCATGAGCACCAGGATTTGAACGACATTCACCACTCACAAACTTCGGTTTCGAGCCAGGGTTTTGGCAATCTCGTACATGTTGACTGAACCAATGTCGCCAAGGGCTTCGACGGCGTCAATATATTTTCCAATCATCTGTAATTCGGAGAGATGTTAGAATAAGAAACCAACATTCAGCCGGATGATCACCTCGATACACAAAGAAGCCAAGGTCGGAATGCGACGTTCTTCAAACTTGATCACCTCGCGTTTTTCTGCTGCTTGTTTTCTCTTCTTGGGAGCGATCGGTTTTTTGAACGGATCTGCCCCAGAGGCTTTCGCACACTGATGGCAAAGGTAACCGGGTGGCGGATTCGCTGCCATTGTGTATTTCGTCTGGGTA
This sequence comes from Porphyrellus cyaneotinctus, assembly GCA_038091315.1. Taxonomy (NCBI): domain Eukaryota; kingdom Fungi; phylum Basidiomycota; class Agaricomycetes; order Boletales; family Boletaceae; genus Porphyrellus; species Porphyrellus cyaneotinctus. The sequence continues at coordinate 9,317 of JBBPOF010000307.1, read as the reverse complement.
CCGGAAGCGAGAACGAGTGAGATGATCTCCAATCTCGATACGCTCACGACCAAAATATAGTTACCACCGTGAATTGCTTTTCGCACCGAGCACAATTTTCGAAGCTCCCCACAGGAGGCTTGGAAGCTCCACTGCCACCCATGGTCCACAAGTTTTTCGAGAGGGCCGTGTATTCGTCTTCAGACGACCCTTCGTATTCGCCATCGTCTTTCGCTTTCTTTTTTTCCTTTGCTTTTGCCTTAGCAGTGGCCTTTCCTTTGGCGCCTTTGCGTTTCTTTGTGGGTGGCTCTTCCTCTGCTTCGTCTAGTTGGTCGGACGCGTAGCCAGGATCCTGGTCGTTGAATCACAATGATGTAAAAAAGACAACGACATGGAAATTGACATACGGCGGTTGCTTCCTGACGTCGTCCACGACGACTCGCCGAGGTGGCAGTCTCATCACCACCCTGACCTGGCTGGTCGCTTTGGTCGATGTTGTCACCGCGTTCCGTACTCGAACTCTGAACAGAATTTTGACCTTGTTGCCGATCCCTGGTCGTTGCACGACGCGCGATCGTGGCTGGATTGATGCCAGTTTCCTGGGCGTCGTTGAGGCTCCTGAGAACAGAAAGACCGCGTAGCGAACGTACCCGAAGATACTCTGTCAGAGCAGAGGTTGGACCCCGTATATTGTTTCTCCCCCGACTCATCGTATCCTTCTCGAACCCTCGAGTTCGACTGTATGGGTCAGTTTTTGAGTTGCACTACCTGGACGACCTGCGCGGCGCGGTTGGTCAATTAGCGTGTGAAACTGAGGCGCGACTTGTCACAAGAACAGCAACACGCGTCACCGCCGTCGACGTGACTTTCATGATCACGAGTATACCCTCAAGGTGGGCAGAAATAACTTTACAAAAAGTCATGTTTCAAAAACTCTCGTTTGTATAGACTTTCCATCTTTCCTAGCCCTAACTATCACTCACGGCAACAGACAAGAAATCGACGACCTCCTCGACAGATGGACGAACGCTTTTGCTCGCCAGCTTGTTCTGGCTAACCCAACACTGCTGCATAAATTCCCAGTGAACGTCGTCTATGGGAGGCTCGACTGGACGTGCGGGTCTCGAACCACGATACAACGCAAACAAAACTTGGGCATCGTTCTTGTAGTAATGGTACGGTATCTTGCCTGTGAGCACCTGCAACAGCGTTGAAAACGCGTAACGTGCCATGAGTGCACACAAAAGTACGGAACGAACCTGGAGCATAATCGATCCAAACGAGTATATATCGGTCGGTGGGCTTGGTGAAACATGCACGTGTTCTTTCTGCTGTTCTTCCCCGAACTCGAACAGCTCAGGGGCTGCCCAGCGTACACTTCCTCGGACGGTCGATGTCAAGTAGGAACTTCCTGTGGCTTCCATAAAGATCCGAGAGAGCCCGAAATCAGACAGGCAAGCCTTTCCGTTGTCCTTGATTAGTATATTCGACTGTGAAGAGAGCGTTGAGTTAACATAGGGAACGAGGACATTTTTGAATGGCACTCACTCCCGTCAAATCGCCATGAACAATGCCGCATCCATGAACTAAGTGTATCTTCAGTTTACATCTATCACACAAACGGAATGCCTTACGGTAGTGAAGTCCATCCGCGATATTACTCAACTACCACCCTCCAATTAGCCTATCGATGATGACACGCAGAAGAAAAAGACCGGACGCACCAGCTGCAGCCTGCGATGCAGCCCAAGCCCTTCCTGATGCTCAAGGTACTTGCTCAGCGTCCCGCCTTCGAGCCAAGGGCAGACCATCGCTGGGAATTTACCGAAGTCGAAGGTGATCCCATATAGAGGCAGCACACATTCGTGTTCCAATTTCACCCATACTTTCAGTTCCCGACTTACCCTCTGGAATCACACCGTCAATCAATGACATAATGGCATTACAACATCATATTACCTTGCTCTCAGCTTCCTTTCGACATCCCGTCAAGTTCGTCCTCATTACCTTGACAGCGACCTATTGAAACGTGCAATGCAAGTCAATACTACTTTACCAGCTCATACGCGACCCACCTCAATGACCCTCGAGTCTTTGAGCCAGTCGCATTTCCAGATGTCGCTAAACCCACCGTACGCGCATGGATATTTGTGCCGCCTCAACAGCTCGCCCGTCAGGTCGGCGGTGAAACGCATGATACATTTGTTCCTGAGCCTTGGCGTCTACGTCAGACTTGAGTGTGTATGTTTTACGGAATAACGCACGGCACTCGCAGATAAGGGATGCGACGTCCTGTACTATCATGAGACTCATGCGGTCTCACGGGAGGTACGTGGTGCACACGACTTTGTAAAACTGAGATTAGTATCATTGAGCTACTGTATTGTGTGGATAAACTTACGTCAGGTGGTTGTCTTTTGTTAGCTGGATTCGAGGCTCAGAAAGGATGCGAGTCCCTGAACATATTTGCTAAGGTTTCTATCAAAGGGAGAGAGGTGATCGTGACTCCACCGACCTCGGCAGGGGCCTGAGAAGATGCTCGATTTTTGACTGGAATTAACGTGAGTCCTCACGTATAATTGTTCGAAGAGTATGAAGGTTGCGACGACCTCGCGGAGAAGATGAAAGCCAGTCGGTCGTACACAGAGAATGACTCCTGCGTCAGTAGAATCAACCGTCGAAGGAGACTCCGCGTCGTCATAGGCGATGGCTATCGGTGAGCTAGGAGCATCATCCGCTGCAAGCTGGAAGACACAAAGTTGCTAGCAAGAAGGATCAAGACCACGATAACCTACGGTAATCACATCGTTCGCCGTTTGCCACTGATAGATCCGTCTATCGCTTCCCCGGAACACAATGGGGCTAAATGCAGATTTTCGTTGGGCCAATGCGCTAAGAATTGGGCTGAACACAATTACAAGGTATTCTCTTTCCCGATCATCCGCAGCTCCATCGGACCCATTCCTAGGCAGAGAGTTAGAGAGGGTCTTGCATTCTCGTTCAACTTGATAAGTGCGATTTCCACGACACATCCCAGGTCGTCGATGGAGGTGATCACGGTCGTTGGTCCATAATCACGCAGATCATACCTTGTATGAGAGGTGAAGAGGACCGTTCCCGTAGAGGTTATAAACATAGTTTGTAAAGGGTCTATCTTGACTTGACGTAGGCTGATGTTCATTGCAGAGAGAGAGTACAATGGCGCGTGGTAAGGGTGCTGCACAGTCGTCAGAACGCCGAACGACCTTAAATACATTCTTACTAAAAGCACTGCTCACCTTTCCACATGACAGTGGCCCTGAATTAGAAGAAAAAATGCTCGGATGGTCGGGTCGTGGTTACCGGTACATATTATTGGCGTCAAAAAGCTAAAGATAAAGGAGATGTTGCGATGCGCAACTCAGGGATAACGCCGATGCATCAGCACATCAGAAGTGACTGTCAGCATGCTGATCTGAAAGTCACGTGGAATTTTGTTTGGACTTATTTGCATATTGCCCAAGTCTAACCCTACAATAGTGTTAGGGTTAGCCCTATGTGTATTCCTTCAAGTTCTCACGTTCCGATTGAGCAATGTCGCCCACAACGCCCTACGTCCAGCCCGGGGAGCCTCTCAACGACTTTCTACGTTCCTTTTGGCAAAGACAAGTTCATTCAGCCGAACAAGAAACCCCAGATTATAGACACCCACCCCTCCCGCTAGCCCGAATCAAAAAGGTCATGAAGAGTGATCCCGACGTCAAGGTATGTGTGGATGTGTACGCTGCCGATATCGCTCAATGTGGGACTTGCAGATGATCGCCGCGGATGCACCAATTCTCTTTTGCAAAGCTTGCGAAAGTGCGTCACTCGATTTTATGCGTGTTTCTGATAGTTGGACCCCGCCGAGGGGTTCATATCGTACAGCCACTGCCACCAGGGTGTCGATGCCCTTCATGTTTCGCCTCTCCCCTCCATCTTTTTGACTCTCTTCGTGATGCTAATGGACTTTCCGCGTCTAGTTTTTATATCAGAAATCACCGCGCGCGCGTTCATCATCGCAGATTCGAATAAACGTCGTACATTGTCACGGGCAGACATTGCAAAAGCGCTCGCCAAGTCGGATCAGTTTGACTTTTTGATCGACATCGTGCCAAGGGAGGAAGGGCTCACTGGTCTCGGGCACGGACCGCCGAGTGGCTCAGGAGGGAACAACCTGGTTGCCGGGGTAAGCCGTATCCACGTCCCGTCGTCCTGATGCAGAGTGCAGACGCGCTTGTAACCAGCCCAGTCAACCAACCGTACATCAAGAACAAGAACGTCCTTCTGGAGGTGTCCAAGGGAACGCGTCGTCTTCGACCGCCGTGTTAGACCAGGCACGTATGTTTTCTTCAAGGTCGTCGCGTTCGTCGCACTTGTTGAAACTAACTTCGGTCCTCATGCAGTTTTACTGACGGATGGATATGGGTGATCTTCTTACGCGACCTCTAGCTTTTGATGGACGCTTCCCCACGTCGGTTACACTCCTGCACGCGTACATTCTACCCGATTTTCTCGGTCTTCCGGTTTTGAGAACTTCTCGATGTGAACACCGCGAGCTTGGGGTGTGTGTTGCGAGTGGAAAGTGCACGCGCTCTCGGATGGGACGCGTAGCGGTGTATATCGAGGATGATCTTTTCAAAAAGCACGATTATACGGAACTTTCTTGGTAGCCATAGTGCTCTGTAGGTTAGTCACCATAGATATACTAGCCTCGATGTTGCGCCAACCGCAAAGACAGTCCGCGGCCATGGGGTGGTTGTTGCGGCATCGGCGCTCTCTCCAACATTGCATCGATACCTCAAGCCTTGCCATGACTAGAGTCTTTCGACCGTGGGTCTGTTCTGTTAGTTTCAGTCCGTTGTAGATACATTTTACATCGGACTATAGATACTTATTAGCGTTCCTTATTCGGACACACTGTGTCCGGGGGCTCTGGAGCTGGGCCTTGGAGTCCCTCCCAGCGGTGCGAGGGGTCCTGGCGTAGTGGTTGGCATCCTCATTAGGTAGCACGTGTCCCGCAGCTAGGTTAGCATCATACCACCACCGCACCTGCGGGTGTCGGGTCAGCCTCCACAACGCGCGACGCGCCCTACCAGTCTCATATCACTCGGCTGGAGTTCCTTGCATTCCTATAGTTGGTCGCCTTCCTGTCGTTCCAACACTGTCCTCTATTTTCACTCAACCAGCTGCCGGGTAAACCGAAGGTAAAACACAATTTATTTCAATCAAGCTTACTTATTCTTACAGTTCAGCATGTTACCTACATAATTGTTCACCGACCTAAACGTCACCGTCCCGGACGCCGGCGATAACTCAATTTGATTCTCATCTGTCCGTCTTTATAACCCCCATGGCCGAGGCAAGACTGCCGGCGTATCCGTACGAAACACGTCCGTGATGAGATTCTCAAAGCTAGCTGCAGACGCTACCCGCGGTGTGAGAGGTACGCCGTTATCCAGGTTCCACAACTACCGACGCAACGCAAGCACGAGAAGGCGTAATTATGCGCGGTCAGAATATGCGTGACAACACCCAAGAAGGGGGGGAAAGTAAATACCTTGCCGATGAACGCCGCAAGGGAGGAGTGACTGTAGATGGCGCCGTTCTGACCGAGGTGCTCAAGGCCACCTTTTTCAACCCAGGGCGAGATGACGATCGTGGGCACGCTGTTCAATATTTTTCGTTTTTTTTTTTTTTTTGTTTGTCAGAAGAATAGCTGGAGATGGGAATCATGGACGAACCGGAGGCCGAGTCTGTTAAACGTAAACGTGTAGTTTTTCCCGTCGGGGGCAGTTTCTGTATAGGTTAAACTGTCGCCTGGAGGGATACCCACGGGTGGTGGTACGTGGTCTGAAAAGCCCTGTCAACCGGATGGACGAACGGATGATGTGCGTGAGTCTGCATTTCAAGAAAAGGGGTGGAAGAACCCCGACGTACGCCGTGTTCGTCAAAGGTAATTAGGAAGAGCGTGTTATTCCACTGAGGTGAGTTACGAAGTGCTTCGTAAATGCTCGTCGTCCACGCCTCGCCTGTGTTGATGGGACTAGGAGGATGCATCGAGTCATAGGAACAACACTGTCCACGAAAACAAAAATAAGCTATTCAGAAATGAACGTCACACAGCGAATGCCGTGTATTGTCATCCTACCTCAGGATTGATGTACGTAAACTGAGGCAACTCCCCTGCCTTCGCGTCCGCAAAGAATTGTGCAATGGGCTTGACATTAGTTGACGATCTCCCGCTGCTAAGTGTCCATGCGTAGAAATCAGCATCTGGGTTGAAACTGGAATTGTAATAGTTGGCCCAGGTGATGCCGCCTTCGTCGAGTTGTTGGAAGATGGAACGCTGGGGGAGACCATAGACACCGAACGCGGCATCGTTTTTTCCGTGTCCGTGAGATGTGCCAGAGGTAATGTAGGCGCTGCATTGTTCCACCCAAGGTTAACTCAAGTTAGACATGATGATGATGATGATATACATACCGATTAGGGTTGGTTGGACCAGGAACGTCGCAGAACCAGTTGTCGAACAGAACAAAGTTCTCAGCCAAGGTACTGTAGACAGGTATAATGGCTTCGGGAAGGTATTGTATGACTTCAGCAGCACGGGTCAAATTGGCTGTGTGAAACGCAGTTTCCTGTTCAATGACAAAGCCGAGCATGGTTTCTCTCGTTTGGACGGCCTGGGGCACGCCCGCTTCGTGGGGGTGGTAAGTGGAGAACAACTGGTAGTTGACGCCGGTGATGGAGTGGTTCGGGTCGTCGTTCGCGATGTTGCCACCAGTAGGTGTAGCGCAAACTAACGTTAACGTCGCGTTGCTCTGTATTCCCGACGGTCAATCTGCAGTACTTGGGCGGAAAGTGCAACATACTGGGTTGCAGTAGATGCCTTGCAAATTACGAATGTTGTTGATATCGGTGCGGTAAGAGAGATCGCCAAAGAACATGTCGAACGAGCTGATGGGGTGCGATGATAAGTCAGAACTCGGGTGTTAGCAGTGCCAGGCCCAAAGGTCTCGCTGACCGATTTTCCTGCACGAGCACGACGACATTCTTGACATGGTCGCGCCAGTTCGCGCATGGCGTAGCAGCCAATACGTTGGCTGCCAGCCCTAGTGTAGTGACGGCTCGGATCATCTTTCGAGAGCCAGAGGGATCCATGAAACAGAGCATGGGTGGTCCCTCGTTATCGCGTTTTATGCGTGCCGAAGCCGCTCAGGTGACAAGTAGCCCCGTCCAAGCGCCGCAGCCTGTGCGATCGCCCGTCCATTGAACGTTCATCGACTGTCCAATGACACGCTGGGGAAATCGAGAGGACACTTCATCTGTGTCGTTCAGGCTTCGTGATCGAATGGCTTGTGAGCGGACAGCCTGAGACCTTGAGATGGTGGGTGTGGGACTGCATGTCACCGAAAAAAGTGAAATACATAAGAGAAACTGGGGCCCGCGACCGTAACCCGGCGGTCAGATGGACAATACAAAAGGAACAAGGAAGGGAAGGGTTAACTAGTCTGATGACCATCCTGTCAATGAGGCAGGCCGCACGTCTGTTAACAATTGCATTGCATCCGGAGGGCTCGCAGCACGTTGTCATAGTACTGGTCTGGTTGGCCAAAGGAGTGTGTCACACTAGTCACGTGTATGATAGTATATCACCGCCGTAGAAGATACGACAAGTTGATCTTGATTCTTGACCCGTACGTCGTAGTCGCCCTATAGAGCGTCACGGGTCTAGTTCTGTTCGTCCACTCGTCTCAGTGTTTCCCGCCGTCGACCACGCCTGGCTTCCAGGGTGACGAGAGAAGGGTACGAGTAATCTCCATACCGCCGGTGCTTTGCCAGTGGGTGTGGAACTACTTAGGCCCGGTGCTGTGCACACTGTGATGTACAGGCCGAGCGTCCAGAATCATACAAATTGATTTCTACCTTGTGCATACCAAATTTACTAGAACCCATCTTCTACTTGTGCTCGTCCTCCCAATCAAGCATACGATCCAAGTGATTTAGATTATCTATCAACCGAGACGTTTGTGACTTGGGCGCTGGAGATACTCCAGACTGATCCTTATCGTCCCCCTTCAAATAACCCCACGGTTCAGGCAAGACTGCTGGTATGTCCCCGCGAAAGTCATCCGTAATGAGATGCTCGAAGCTAGCCGCAGCTGCTACCCGCGGCGTGAGAGGTACCCCGTCATCGAGGTTCCACAACTGCCGATGCGACGCAGTACGAGGCGACGTATCAATGTATCAACATGAACGAATGCATTTGGGTGTGACCGTCCACGCGAGCTCAGACGTGTCTGACGACAAGAAAAGGAAAAACAAATACCTTGCTGATAAATGCCGGGAGGGAAGAATGGCTGTAGATGGCGCCGTTGCGACCCAGGTGCTCGAGGGCGCCCTTTTCGACCCACGGTGAGATGACGAGGGCAGGCACGCTGTCCAATTTTTAGAGCCACAATCAAAGAAAAAAAGGTGGGAGACGAGAGTACGAGTCCGACATACCGGACGCCGAGTCTGTCAAACGAAAACGTATAGTTTTTCCCATCTTGGGCTAGTTCTGTATAGGTTAAATCGTCGCCTGGAGGGACACCCACGGGTGGTGACACGTGGTCCGCATAGCCCTGTCACACGAATGGGTGAAAAGATAGTGTGCATGAGTCTTTATATCGAAGACGAAGGGAAATTCGTGACGTACACCATGTTCGTCAAAGGTAATCAGGAAGAGCATGCCATCCCATTGGGGTGAGTTACGGAGTGCTTCGTAAACGCTTTTCGTCCACGCCTCGCCCGTGCTGATGGGACTAGGAGGATGCATCGAGTCATATAAACAACACTGGGCACGAAAAGTAAGCAGTTAGACATCGAATATCATGAGAACGAGCGCGTAGACGTCATCCCACCTCGGGATTGATCCAAGTGAGCTGAGGCAACGTCCCTGCCTTGGCGTCCGCAAAGAACTGCGCGATAGGCTTAACATGTGTTTTCGACCTTCCGCTGCGAAGTGTCCATGCGTAGAAATCAGCATCCGGGCTGAAGCTAGAATTGTAATAGTTCGCCCATGTGATGTTGGCTTCGTCGAGTTGTTGGAAGATGGAACGCTGAGGAAGGCCAAAGACATGGAATGCGTTGTCATTTTTGCCATGTCCGTGAGACGTTCCAGAGGTGATGTAGGCGCTGCGTTTCCGCTAGAGGTTAGCTCGTATTAGCCGTAGCACGGTGGGGTGTATACCGATTAGGATTTGTTGGACCAGGAACGTCGCAAAACCAATTGTCGAACAGTACATAGTTCTCGGCCATGGTACGATATACAGGTA
>JBBPOF010000306.1:0-29055 GCA_038091315.1 Porphyrellus cyaneotinctus | reverse complement strand
GTCCGCACCCGGGCCATCCGACTCGGTATCCTCCATGCGGGCATGCTGGGCGCGGATTTGGAGGACGACTGCAGCGAGGATCCGCTCTACCTCGTTCTCGAGACGTGTAAACGCCTGCTCGGCGGTCCGGAGGGCTGCATGACACCCCTCGTCGAGCACATCCCCACCATCAGCGATGAAATCGTGAAAGACGGAGCGCGTTGGTGCCGGGATTCGCCGCGTCTCGGAAAGGCCATTGTTGAACACGTCATAAATGTGCACACGATGGTCGTCGAGCGTGTGTTTGTGCGGGTCTCTGGACAGCGTGGGTGTCAGCAGTCTCGAGGAAAGACGGAACGTGGAGGGGGTGACCTACGCATCGGAGAGCCAGAAGCGCCAAAAGAATTGAGGGATGTAGGGTTCGATGTCGGTGGTGGAAACCATGGATTCGCAGAGAGCCTACGCTGCCAGATTTTTTCGAGACGATCAGGCGTACAACATCATAGCAAGTCGGTACGTACTGACTGGCAAGTCTGTCCACAGTCTCAGAGCGTAATCAACACCTAGGCCGTCGGCTGAAACCAGTCGTATGTCTAGTCAGAATGTCGCAAGCAAAACTGGCCCCAGCGCAAGACTGGCAGTTGTAGGTCCCAGTGGGTGGTACGGGACCACGATAGTGGGAACATCATGAGGCAGTGGGGTACCTTAAGTCACAGATGCCTCGTGCCCTTGACGAGGACATAGCCCCAAGTCACGATTAATATCTGCAAGTTCAAGTTTGTACTAGTACCGCGTGAGTGGAGTATGGCAAGTCGTAAGCGAGAGTACAAAATGATATCACACTCTTGCACGAGACTTCGCTCGTTTGGAATCATGATATTGGGCGGTGCAAGCCAAAGGTAGCGTAGTACAGGATAGGCATGTGCTCTGAAAGTAGTATCAACCACGATAACTTATGAACCAGGAATATGGTGACAGGTCACAGAAAAAGGAGTGTGGTGGATCAATAGTTATTTGTGAAGACAACTCCATTCGATCCAGAGTCCAGGTCGGTAAGACAAGAAAAACAAACAAATAATTATACGCGATAACTCGGAGGTGGAGGCGAGAGTGCTCTCGTTGGGAGATTGCCCGAGTTACCCTGGAAGCTGTGTTGGGGCCCGCGGAATGCGTATTCCCCTGCGGATGAACGGCCTGGTGGAGGTTCATTCGGCGGGATGATCGTTTCCAAACTGGCATTCTCAAAAGGGTTTGATAGTGGCTCCGCCGCCGCGTGGGGTTCAGGAATGGCATGCATGGGGTATGCCTGTCCGTCCTCGGCGTCTGCTGGGAGTTCCCACCCTGCGGTATCTGCGCTTTCCTGGCGTGGTCGGGGAGTACCTGTAGCACTCCCAGTACGAGGCAGGAGAGCTGCGTCAAACGAGGTGGGGGGTCGACGAGGTTGTGGAGCTATCACCCGGGGATCTGGTGCATAGCCTACTGCGTGACCATCTCTGCCCCATTGCTGGTAAGGTGAGTCATAGGGTATATCCGAGCGTACAAGGTTAACGTCGGACGCAGTGGGGTTGAATACGGTGTCGTCTGTTGATCCGGTGATGCCGCTGTTTTGGTACAGGACATCTCCATTCAGCTTGGCTTGCCTATGGTGGGGGATTAAATAAATTGAATGCTCCACAACGGAACAGTGTGACCGACCGAGCTTTTTGGCGGGCGCGGATAACTTCGGGCTTGACTCTATTCACTTCTCTCCGGATGTAATACATGGCAGCCACTGTCACGACCAAGGTGACAGCACCGACTATATAACTTGCAGTTTTGTTATGAGAAGTACCTGCTTTGGGATCAATAAGACGTTGAGAAGTGAATGGGTCACATGCCATTCGAGGAACTCTCCAACAAGGTACCAATATAGACTGTGATGAATTGTTTCGGCATGGACAAGAGTGCAGCAAACACGAAGACGATGATGTTCATGCCGCAAACAGCGAATATGGCAGTCGTGACTTATGACAATCATCAGTGCGAGGGTGTATGTTTGGACGACAAGGACTCACAGTGTCCTGGGACGGCACTAAAGCGGACGATGACGGCGACTTTGAAACCACCCTCTCGTATGACGTTTGCTAGGCAGGCATATTGAATGTTCTCCTTTTCCTCTTTCTCGGCACGTGCACGGAAGAGATATCTGAATGCGCTACGGGGGGGTGAGCAAGGGCAGAAGAGGCTAAGTAGCGACGCACTAGAAGTTACCTATCTCGCCGACCAGGGTGCCTGCGGCAGTGATACCAAAGCCCGCCCAAAGGCCCCAGACCAAACCACAGAGGATGGACAAGATTTCATGACCAAAGAGCTACGAGAGATGATGAGGAGATACGAAGATGGGTGTGACGGAGAGAGACGGACTGGAGGGAAAGAGATGATGAAAAAGATGACGATCGGTATGAGCCAGCCAAAGGGCAAACTATTTGACATTGTCAGAAGAGGATAGTATAGGATGGATGTTGTCACCACATACTTATGCATCCGGATTACGGCTGGCTGTATGGCGTGCACGATTTTATCATGATAGAAGATGAATAGGGCGCCAATGACGATCACGAGTAGGCCGACAGCGTAATAGACTGGGATATGGTCAATGCGCTGGCCCAAAGGGAGGCGAGGATGAGGACGGACTGAGGTACTTTTTCGACAACAACTTGTCCTTTTGAAAGAGTGCGCCGTAGTTGAACAAGGACTTTGATTTGAGTGCCTCTATCTCACTCGGAGTTGGACTGGGTGTCCTGTTGACTGCACGGACATCGCTGGCGACGGGATTGTAAGCTGCAGGGGCGGGGTTCAGGTGGCCTGGATAGGCGCTCATTATGGAAGAAGGAGGAAAGTGGCGGATATGGACGACCGGGAATATTAAATGTACAATAGATACGACACGTGACTCATAAGAGGGTTAGACATGAACTCGACGGTATTCGACCGCATCGCCAAGAATTTGGTCGACATCGGAGCCATCTCTCTTGATGACTACCTCGCAGGACACAGCCCCGCCCCGCAGTTCCAGTTTGCACCGCACCCTTTGGCAAGCGAGGCCATCAGCGAGGGCAATGCCGTCACACAACTCCATCAGGCTTGTCAACGTGCATTCCGAAACACCGACCCACTCAAGTTTGAATTTATCGAACACGCCGGGTCGGGCGGTGAGTGGTCTGCTGTGCGTGCGACGAACCCTAAGCCACCGATCATAGACAAGCAATGCATCCTCACCATCACGAAACCCGACGGCATGCGCCGTTCGTACACGACACAGCCCATCTTTGCCAAGAAGAACGAGGCAAAGTTGGAGGCAGCGAGAATCGCCATCGACATGGGCGTGCTCGATTTTCTGGTCGGTGGGGACGGCCAGTTGTTGCGCCCCTCCGTGGAGACGTCTAATGCAGACAATACTGATGCCATGTCAGTGCAGGACAACTTCGTAGACGACATAGAGAAATGCTGTCTCGAGTGGCGTGCTGGCCGCGTTACTCCGCACTGGGTCCCATTCTTTGATCCCAAGTCACCCTATAGTATGTACCCATACCCTCACTTGTCACGTGATGCTGGACACCTTACAGAACAGGGTTGTGCACTTCGCATTCAGCTTTCGCCCCACGTCTCTCGCATCTACCTGTCCGATCCCGCATTCGACACGCACTCGGGCGCCAAGGGGGCCTGTGCAAAGGCTGCCATTTCTGAAGGTGTCTTGGACTTTATCAAGTTCGGAAATGGTCAAACCCATCCCTCATCTCCAGCTTCGTCAACCTCATCAACTTCACAATCCACTCCGGTAGCGTCGACAACACCTTACACTCTACAAGCCTTCTACGACTCCCTTCCAAGACCATTTCCTGAATCTTTTCAGAATAGCAGCCCCTCCGAGTTCAACCCTCTGGGATGGATGAACAGCATGACACAGAATGCTAGAGGAGGAAGGCTCATCTTGTCATTCTTCTTCACCTCTGATGGCCCCCCCGGTTGTCAGTATCTTAACCCCATTTTTCGGTTTGTTACTCAGTTCATTCACAGTGCATGGTTGTCTCCTCAAACTTGATCGTCCCGGAGAGTACAAGGCGTTCCTTGTCGACGCCAGATTCCCCAAGCGCTCCGACGCCAAAGCGGCCGTTTGTTTACAGGCGATGTCCGAGGGTATCGGCGACTACATCCGATCGATCGCATCTGCCGTCGAGAACAAAGTCACGCCCACCATGCGTTCGTTTTCGAGCAGTGTGGTCTACCCCGCCTTGACCTCAGCTCTTAGCAAGATCGACACCGACTTCCATCCATATTTCGAGTATGTCAAGGAGAGAGACGGTCGGGATCTTTTTAATTTCATATTCTGCAGTCATTTTCTGACCATCAACTTAGCATTCGGTGCTACCTTGATCGTCAGACTGTCAACGTTACCTACGTCAGACCCGGTGCGACGGTATAACGTTCCCAGTGAATATCGCAGCAAAGCAGATGCTAAAGCAGCTGTCATTTGTCGTGCCGCCGAACAAGGTGTCATCGAGTTCGTTCGTTTCCGGGGAGGACCCCCGCCGGATGGCTACGTAAGTCTCTATTCCTTGCACACCTACGACCCAGAAGCGTCCCGAAAACGAAAACAATCTGGATCTGTGGAAGACGCAGAGCAGAGCCAACCGGCGAAGAAGAAGAAGAAGAAAGGCAAACAGCGGACAGGGGCGGCGGCTCAAGGCGAGATCAGCCGTCTCACTCCAATTGGACAATATCTCTCCGTCCACCTGAGCAGCGACCAGGTTCATGGCATTTCTGGCCCCGGCGACATGGGTCTGTCACAGAGTGTCCGCATGGATGGCTTGTGCGACCCATCTCAGCCAGGTGTTGGGGGTGGAGGTGGATCTGGTGCAGCTCGTCCTGCGATGTATGGCCAGGGAATGTTGCATAATGGAAAGATGTTTACGTCGTCGTATCCTGCCGTGCTGGACCCGAGGCTCAGAGTTGGTGCATTGGTCAGCCATGGATATGGCTTCCACCCGCCGCCGGGCGTGTACGGTGACCAATCGTATGCTGTCGGTCCCCCACCCTCTGAGAGCGGACCGTCTCGTGCGCAACCGGGATCTTCCTCACGCACGCCGCGTCGGCCATCGGAGGATGGCGAACTGGAGCCTGGTGAAGTGGTCTCTTCTGCGGAATCAGAATTTTCTGTGAGCTCGAGTCGGAATGAAGATGTCGATGTCGAAGTGCCAATGAACGAACAAGGTATGGGCGTTGCATTGGAAGCAAATCGAAACTCACCGCACGTTCTGGCAGAGGTTAATCCAGATCTGAAGGAGAGAGAAAGTGTCGAGGCTCTGGATGCCCCAGGGAGCAGCGGTGACAAGGGCAAAGCCAAGGATATATCCCCAGTGAACACGTCCACGACGGTCTCTCGGGACGATTCTGGTCCCGGTCCTGGTGCCATGACCACGGCCACGGCCACCGTATCCCACGTGAAAAATTTAATAGGTGGGTGGCTTCTCGTCAGTCATGTCGACCCACTGACACACTTTCCTACCAGATTTCTGCGCCCGCCACCACTGCGGCACTCCGTCGTTTCATGAGCTGCAGAGTCAGGGTCGTTTCCAGGTTTGGATCGTGATCGGCAATGAACGATTTGATCTGCCGACGACATACGGGACTGCAGAGGAGGGGCGACAGCGGGTGGCGAAGCAAGTGTTGGTATGGTTGTCCAAGGGCTTGTCGGGGTGACAGTCAACTTGCTCATAATGGAAGCAGATCTACCATGGGGGAATTAACTTTATATGAATATCGTTTTGTAATGTAGGGTACCACATAGTAGTATCTGCGAGCAATGGGTCCGGTGAGCCGTTCGTGCTCCACGAGACCTCGGCATGTGGTCTACATGGATCCTAGTCCATTCATACACCACCATGTGCACTAAGTCCCCCCTCAAAGAGACCTACGACGATCAAGGCTACGTCCACGTCCCAAACCTCGTTTCCTCGGGCCTTCTCCCAACCCTCCGCGCCGCCTGCGGCCGTGTAATCGACAAGACTCGGGCAGGCGCCTGGCCACATCGACGCACTGTGGGCAAACAGTTTCCCCCGTTTGACGACACCAACCCCGACTCGTGGGGCGTCCAACATGTGATGCATCCTGCTCTCGAGGAGCCCGTCTTTGCGCGGTGGTACACGTCCTCGAGCGTCCGAGTGGTCGCGGCAGCGTTGTTGGGGTGTGATCCGGAGGCGCTGCAAATGGGTGCGTCTTGGACTGTCTCGCGATCTGCTGACGTGCCCACTGCGGCAATGCCATGATCGATGGTCACGATGAAGAGTTGTTCAATTTGCTGATCAACCCATTGAACCACGACTTTGCACTTCGATGGCATCGCGACGACGTGCGGGAGAATGCGACCGCCGAGGAAGAACGCGAAGCGCTCGCGGCGTGGTCCCATGGGGTATGTCTCCATCCCTCGTTCGGTCTCGCTGATTCGTGACCATCCTGGCCTTGCAGGTACAATGGAACACGTGAGTCCAAGCTTCACTCAAGGACTCACACAAAGTACCGACTCGGACGTTGTCTCCGTGCCCCGGCCTGAACAGCGCACTCTACGAAGACGCTTGTCTCTACCTCGTCCCGAAATCTCACAAGACACCACGGACCGAGGAACAGCGTGCACACTCGACGACGCTCGAGCCACCACACGACCCTCTCGCCATGCCCGGGGCGATCCGACTCGTTCTCCAACGTGTGTATTCTTTCATCCCCCTCTGTCCTTCAAGACACTGACAACTAACATCCTGTCTCGACAGCCGGCGAGACCGTATTCTACAATTCCAACATGTTACACTGTGCGACGTACGACGCCAGGCAACGTCGCGCAACACTTCACGCGACCATGGGGGACACCTGCGGTGGGTCGACACGTGCGCGGAATGTGCTCCAGCATGGGTTGGGGTGGATGAAGGAAGCGAGGTTCCGAGAGACGCTCGACGAGCCTGGTCAGAGGATGCTCGACGCCTTAATCGAGATGCAGAACAGCATCAATTGAAGGGGGACGTGGGGTACTTGCTTACTGGTTAGTAGAAGAAATTGGAGATGGAGTCGAGTGTTTTCCTGTGTGCGAATGACTTATCCCGTCGTGACGAATATAATACTAACATACCACACTTGTCCGATGCATGTATTTACCCACTGGGTCGGATCACTGTGGCTTATGCTATTTCACGCATGACAAGGCAGGATGTTCGTAGCCAGTACTAGTGCAGCGGTTCCAAGGCAATCAGTCCCTTGATAGCCATTTAAGTAACACTACAATGGACCATTAAGAAACCTGGGAAATGCCGCCTGCGACGGCAGAAACCTTGCTTGCAGAAGGGCAAGTTTTTGCGACTACGTACTCTGTGCCAAAAGTGAACAGAGGGTGCTTGTGATTTAATAATTATATGTAGCTATTCGGACAAACTCGGTCTCGCGTTCATGAACCAAACTGATTTCGAGGCACTTCGTAAGCATGTGAGTAATCTTACCAGTAGGGACACCTCCATCAACCTCGTGATCTTCGAAAAGGACAGAGGGGTTGTTGAAACTGGCCAAGGTGATGAAGGTGAACCAGGTGAAGAAGAATTCGAGATCGCTGTAGATGGTACTGAAGTGAATAGAAATATCATTCTTGACAAGCGAGAGAAGATCATCGAGAAAGTCGTCTGGATTGGCGCGAACCAGGCTGAGAATGTAGTTGATGTCATCGCGATCAAGGATACCGGGTCGGCCACGAAGAGATGGGTTGGGATTGACGACATCACCAGTGTCCCTCCAAAGTTTGAGGATGTGATAAAATGTACACCTTGAGAAACCACAACATTCCAGGATGTCTAATAAGCCACGTTCATGGAGTCTGAAGATCTGATGGCCGCGATCTTCACATCGCAACTGTAGTTGAAGGGTACCGCTGCGAGTTGCTACCCCTCTTTTGGTTTGAGACCAGCAAACAAACAAGCGCGACGGAATCACGTGCGATGACACGTGTAGGTGCTGCGGCGTCGCAATTCCGTACAACCAGAGACCTTGCAAGCAAGGTAATATATTACATTAACGACAAGGGGGAACTGGGGCCCGTCGTTATGCGAGGGAAAGGGTCTCGGGCCACCCCCTCTGAGGATTGGGGTCGGACCACCAAGTGGTAGGCGTTGGTGTACAGTACGAGTAGGGACCAGTAGGGAGTGGGCGGTTTCGAGCCTGCGAAGCTCTCATCAGGGCTACCCCTTCCAATACAACTAGGGAGTGGGCTGACATCAATCGGTGGCAGGCATGCAGGACAGAGCTACAGAGGCGACGGACGCGAAGAACCCCAGTTCGAGGTGGTGTACAGGTGGGATATGGTGGGAAGGAGATAAGGAGACTTCGCACGACCAGGCCCCTTTTCTCGTACTATGGCGACATCATTTCGCCATAGATCCTGTCCCTCGCCAAACACAAGGCAGCGACACAGAGGTACATTTCAGGCCTGGATATCCCTCAACGTCAGCCCGACATCAACTTACTTCAACGTTCACAGAACGTAAGCTTGACTTGGGCGTGTAAGGTAGAGCTCCCGTAGAGCTCCCGAACTTGTATTAATCATCCCAGACTTGCCATCACCTTCGACTTGAAGAACCCCATGGCTGATCCCAATAGGTGAGTCACGGTACTCGAGTCTTGCTACGGATGCATGTAAACACCGGCGATCGTGGACAGACCCCTTGAATTCGAGACTCTGCAGCTCCATGCTGGTCAAGTGCCCGATCCAACTACAAAAGCTCGCGCAGTCCCCATCTACGCCTCAACCAGTTTCGTCTTCGACAATTCTGCAGTAAGCTATTCTTGATTCTCGATTTTTGAAGCAACTGGACGCTCAGATAACACCAAGCACGGCGCTGACCTCTTTGGTTTGAGGTGCGTCGACGCACGAGACGCACCCCTAGGCTGACCACCGAGACAGAACGTTTGGTCACATCTATTCCCGCATCGGCAACCCCACCGTCGTGAGTGTACACATTTCGTCGCTATCACCCCCTCACGCGTCCATATTGTTTTGCATTAGGACGTCTTTGAAAACCGCATCGCCGCACTCGAGGGTGGAGTAGCCGCAGTAGCGACGGCTTCCGGTCAATCCGCGCAGTTCCTGGCCATTTCTACGATTGCAAATGCGGGGGACAACATCGTGTCAACGTAAGTGTCATTACGTATCACTGCCCCCTTCTCAACCCCTGTTGCCGGCATCAGGTCGTATCTCTATGGCGGGGTACGCACCAATTTCGTTGTGCTTCGATCTGGCTCACCCCCGTCCTTATCCGTCTCGCTAGACGTACAACCAGTTCAAAGGTGCGAATATCCATACACCCCAATGCATATTGTTAGAGATATTTTCGCCTCACAGTGACGTTCAAGAAATATGGTATCCATGTCAAGTTTGTCGACGGTGACGACCCAGAGGACTTTAAGGCAGCCATCGATGAGAAGACGAAAGCTATCTATGTCGAGAGTATCGGTAACCCCAAATATAATGTTGCCCAGATACCAGAGCTCGCCAAGGGGAGTGGTTCGCACCTCTGCAATGTCCATTGGTAGTGACGCCCCATGGTGACGATAGATCGCCCATGACCACGGCATTCCGTTGATAGTCGACAATACTTTTGGAATGGGGGGATACCTTATCCAGCCAATTTCCCTTGGCGCGGACATTATCGGTCAGTCCAGTCGTATGGATATTCATAATTTTCTGACATTTCTATAGTGCACAGTGCCACTAAGTGGATCGGAGGTCACGGAACCACCATAGCCGGCGTCGTCATTGACTCTGGTCCGTACATTCTTTTCCCGCTGGCAGCTTGACCGAACTTCATTCCAGGCAAGTTTGACTGGACTCGTAGTGGCAAATTCCCTTCGTTCACATCTCCTTCGGAGGGTTACCACGGTTTGATATTCAGTGACACATTTGGATCGATCGCGTTTGCGGTGAAGCTTCGCGTCGAGCTCTTGCGTGACCTCGGCCCCGCTTTGAATCCTTTCGGAGCTTTTCTCCTCATTCAGGGACTCGAGACACTCAGTCTCCGCGGTCAGAGACACTGCGATAACGCGTTAGCCCTGGCGAAGTACGTTCCTCTTCTCCCTACATCCATCTTTTTATCACTATACCCTAGCTGGCTTGAAAAACACCCCAAAGTTGCATGGGTCTCATACCTGGGTCTAGAAAAACATCCCTATTATGAATGCGCAAAGAAATTGCTCCGTCCCAATGCATATGGCGGTGTGTTGAGCTTTGGCGTCGAGGGTGAACCTGACGTTGCGAGCAAGGTGGTGGACGCTCTCCGACTTGCGAGCCATCTTGCGAACGTGGGCGATGCCAAGACGCTCGTGATCCATCCGGCAACGACGACGCACGAGCAATTGAGTGAGAAAGAGAGACTTGCGACAGGCGTGACGCCAGATTTAATTCGGGTGCGTTGCTGGGAGACGGAGGTCTGATCCACACTTACCTCGTGACACGCAGGTCGCGGTTGGGATCGAACATATCAACGACATCATTGCGGACTTTGGACAGGCACTGAATGCCGTACCTTGAATGTATTCCACGTAGGTTTCGGTGAAAAAATGTACAAAGGGTGGGATTATCTGGGTCGCACGGGCAGGATTGGATGATTGTGATCCCATATTCAAGTTGATTCTCTGTTGTACAATGTATATTATCAGTCAAAGATTCTTTTCAATCAATGGGTCGCCTGGGGAGCTCGAGGCTGAGCACACGTTGGGGCATTGAGATGCGTCGGACAATACATCAGGTGAATCGACTCGTTCCGCTCCGTATGCCCTTATTATTACACGTTTGTGACTCGGCTTCTTTTGTGATTGGTCAGTGAGTCATGGGTTTGTCGGTGAAACAGAAAGAAATAATACCCCCGTCGGTTAGGAGAGGATTGTACTTGGCCTCAAGGTTTGATTCATTCCACACACATCCCGGGCCAACGTTCATCTTATGCCTACGGAAGAGAGTCCTTTGTTGGGAGACCAGCGTCATGCTGATACCCACTCATCCCACTGTACCCTGCCCACCGAAGACATTTACGATCGCTTTCGCCCTGAACAAAAGAGAGTCATTCTTGCCATCGTTTCACTCACTGCGCTCGTTCCCAGTGCGTCTTTCATTTCGATCTGGCTCCCTTCGCTGTTTACGTGGTTTGTCGATCAGTGTTCGTCGGTGGCTGCTTCATCCCATCGATACCCCAAATCTCCAAGGACCTCAGTGCCACACCCGCAATTGTGAGGTACGCCCTTCAATGTATTGTATCAATTTTGCTTTGCAAACGCTGGGCTTTCAGTCTAGGGGTATCCCTGTCCGTGTTTGCAAGTTCCGTTGGTGTCGTGTTTTGGTCTGCGTACACTTCGTTCTGTATGTCTCTTCTGGTATATGCCACTCTGTATTGACTTACCTCGACTCTTGATTTACCTGATCAGATGGCCGACGCATCATATATCTCTGTGGAATGCCCTTTATGATTCTCGGTAGTTTCGCATGTGCAGCATCTCCAGACATAAACAGTCTGCTCTTTTGGCGATTCGTACAGACGTTCGGTTGCTCTAGCAGTTTTGCTCTTGGAGCTGCCACCATTGGGGATATTTACAAGGTGGAGGAACGTGGAACCGCCATGGGCACTTTCTTAGGCGTGAGTCCACTCATCACGGTCGGTCGTTTATGGTACTAGCGTCGTCATCCAGGCCATGTTATCTGGTCTCGCGATGGCACCACCGGTCGGAGGTAACCCGTCTTCGCCTTGGCTTCTCTGATGAATGTTTATCCTTGTACCATCATACAGGTGCCTTGGCCGAGTTCTGGTCTTGGCGCGGCTTCCAAGCTGCACTTGGCGTGTGGGGCATAGTACAGCTGTTGTTACTCGCCTTCTTCTTTCCAGAAACTGCTCACCCGGGTACTCGCGGTGTTGAAAAAGCCCGGGGTCCAGAAAAGCTGAAAGTGTGGATTAACCCACTCCGCTGTTTAACTTTCCTCCGGAGCCCAAACGTCTTGGCGATCGTACGTACTTCCCATCTGATAGGTTTTGGCATTTGACCTGATGGTGACTTTAGACATTGGCGAATACTTTTGCACTCATCACGGACTTTGGTGTGTCCCGTGGATGTTATACAATTGAGAATTGCTTACCGACATCCCGGAGTTGACAGTATTATTAGTGCCCATTGCATATACCATCGTACGTATGCACTAGGCTTTACATACGTGTCTCTCACAGACTTGTCTCGAAGGGAGCCAAGTATGGATTTACAAGCGAAGGCATGATCGGTGCCCTCTTCATCCCAAGTGGTCTTGGTAATTTTAGTAAGTCCCCTCCGCCTCGCCAAATCCTATCCTATTCACAATTCCAGTCGGGGCCCCGATATCTGGGCGTCTCTCCGATATAGTGGTACGACGCGCCAAGGCACAACGCAAAGGCATATGGGTTCCCGAAGATCGCCTTCGTGCGACGTGGCTCGGGGGGCTCATCCTTATACCCATCTCTGTGACGTTCGTCGGCTTCGTCACGACGTATGTCGATGGGACGATCGGTTTGGTCATCAACCTTGTGTGCCTCTTCACCAACGGCGTCGGCGTAAGTTGCCTCCTCGCGGCCCTCTCCGGTACTCATGCGAGCGTTCATTAGGTGAACATGATGCTCACACCGATAGGGGCTTATACTGTCGACCTAATGCCCTCACGGAGTGCCGAGGTCATGGCTGCTATCTCGTACGTTCACTGTCCCACCGAGGGCAGGCTCTTGCTGACAGACGACACCAGTGCTCTCCGATCGCTGTTGCTCGCCCCCGTATCCGTGTTATTCATACCTGCGGTCGAAACCATCGGCGTCGCGGCGACCAACACGATCGCAGGCATCCTGGCCGTGATTGGATATGTGTACGTCTCTCCCGCGTCGTCCCTGAACTGTCATGTTGGACTCACAAGTGACATAGCCTGATCTGGCTCACGATACGATATGGTCAGCAGATGCGCGCATACGTCGACGTGGGGTTCCCCAATTTCGACGCCCAAGCCCCGAGTGGCGAGGATACCAGGGAACGAGAGTGAGTATCGAGTGCGATACCGGGGAGACACTTACGGATTAGAGCGGATCGTTGGTAAATTTCGCTGGTGCATCTGCGTCATGGGTTCGTAGATTACGACCAAGGATGAATAGAATGACAAGCCTCCGGCGTTGCTAATACGCTACTGTATCGCTCGCTCGTGGGAGTATGCTAGAAGATTGGACTGGATCCGGACTCGGAGCACTCGCTCTGACACCACATGATGAAACTGGACGTAGAGGTCGTCTGCGAGGTCGTCCAGTACTTCTGCCGAAAGTGCAACGCAAAGGGTAACTTTCGGCCGGGCTTTGGGTGGGTAAGTGAAGTGAAGTAGTAGGTAAACATATTATTTTCCTATCTACTGAATGTGAGCTGCACAGTGCACACACTCGTTTCATGCGCATCGCAGTGGAAAAGGGACAGTCCAGAGCTGTGCGATTACCATAGGGAATCGCGATGTTGTGCAAAAACACTCAAATTTTCGGATCAAACGGACAAGACACCTCTGTTGTTGTAAAGGTAGAGCTGAAACCGCTTGTTTTCAGGAAGCTGAGAGATAGTCGAGTGAGTACCTACTATCTGTGAACAGTGTCGGTCGGTGTCGGTCAGTGTCAGGATCACTAGAGATCGCAGCGCAGCACTGGTTAATGACTAGAATAGAGAAGCACGATAAGCACTAGGGGAAAAGAGAGTCGTGATACCCAACGCTGACAAAGAAAGTTGCAACAGCCTAGCGCCACCAAATTACCAAACGTGGCATTGAAGCCATCGAAATTTCGTCCAACGACGTCCTCACCCCTGCAATGTGTCGATTCATACGAGCTTATTGCCACATCATGGAACGACTGGTCGTCAGGGACTGCACTGTCACTCAGGCTGCGTGTCTCAAGCGTTGCGAGAAGCATCAAGATATCATTGTTCGACCCTGTGCCTCATCTTCTGTTCCCCTATCATCCTCGTTCTGAATGGCTTCACGCAAGACACGTTTCAGAAGAGTGTCTCCAAAAGATCTAGCTGAGGAGGTGTAACTATCGTCGGGATCCGGCCTGTTCTCCACACCCGTCGCATGGTGAGTACATATGAACTACACGAAAGATGATAATAGCTACTAAGTCAAATTCTGTCCTTCGTCAGTTGTATTGCACAACGAGGGCCACCACGGCATATAGGAGTCAGCCATGCACGCAGACATCCTCAGTCGCTCTTGCATCGCCAAATTTGTGCAATTTACAATGAACACCTGGATTTTGGTAGCGCCACCCACTGACACGCCCTTCGAGGACGCCTGGAGAATGGAAGCTCATGCATGATGCACAGGGTCCACCATATACCTGTGCATGCTGGATTTTCGAAGCCTCATACTTCCTTGCGCCCTCCAATCTTTCACGTTCTGAATGCGATATATACGAAACACGCGCTTCGAATCCGTCCCTCATCATCTCTTCTCAATGGCGGCACCACCCAAAATCACTACCAAAGCGATGAGCGGCAAGTTCGTTATGGTCCTCTTCTCTCTCATTCCCTTTGTCGCCCTGGCTCAACCCGCACTTTACAGAACAAAGCCCTCAGCGACGACCCCGACGACATTCTCTGCATGCAGGGCGTGTCGTTGATCGCGCGTCGTGCTGTCTCCTTATTCTCCGTCACCGCCGCCATCGAGCACACAGTGGACGAAGCCGGCACTGAGCACGTTGACATTGACGAGCTCGTCTATAGCATTCCTGTCATGTGCGAGAAGCGTCCTCTGGACTGGATCGAGCGCGAACAGAGCCACTTCATCTTTGGTCACATGACCTCCAGAGCGCGTAGGATTCCCGTGGAGGAGATCACGGACGAGTTCTCGAAGAAGGGCTGGACTCCGGATACCATCGAGGATGACGTCGTGTTGACCGAATGCTGGAGCACGCCGGGCAAGAACAGTGTGACGTGGAAAAACACGCAGGTAAATGCATCGACTTTACTATCACTCGTATTGTTCTCACCGGCCCAACCATACCAGGTGCTTGGCTACTCCGTGGTGGACGGAGAAAGACGATTCGTCGCCAAGGTCACCAGCACCTCGTCTCTGAAGGAGGATGGCCCGCTTCACTGCTGCTTCGTCTTTGACTATAGTAAGTGTTCCACCGCAAACGCTGGTTTTGGCACGTTCTGAGCCTTGTGCAGTGGGCCCAAACTGAGGATCCCGTCGCTTCCTATGATTTCGGCTTCGCCTACATGTATGTCACGTTTGAGATACCGGTGTATGCTATCCCCTACCCGTCCAACCGTTTTTTACCCACTTCTCGGCACTAGGGAAAAAATACAACAGTTTAGTTCTTGTACTACACCTACACTTTCCAGGTTGTATCACCATCATCACGTTCTCTGTGACGACTCGGATTCGTGACAAAATATGACTGCCTCTAAGGTTGGTTTGGATGCCGTATAATAGATTCGCTGGCAAGCAGGAGCGAAAAGAAGTTGTTTCGCAGCGGGAGGACAAGCCCTCACCTAAACCACACAGGTAATTGTCGTCGAATGGTTGTGCAGAGATGTACCCCAGCTGCTGCGTGAGCACGCATTCGAGGACATCATGATCGCAATCCATTGTTGAAACATATACTAAGGTAAGGCAAACATCAAAAAGGAAAGACAAACAGAACAGCTAAACGAGCGTTCACAATAAGGACTAGGCAAGAAAGGAATAGTCTGAGCGTTAGCTTGAGACCACAACGAGGAACACAAATGGGCGTCAGTGAGGCGGGTATACGCAATCATGTGGTTTATGCCAATGTGGAAACAAGGCTCCAACTCGGCGAACAAGGTAAACGTTGCCAGACACTCATCGTCTGGCACTTCCACGACCATAGCCGGCTTGAAGGTTGTCGAGCTCTCCCTCCAGTTGTTTGATGGCACCGTGGGCCATCTCCAGGTCCTTGTTGAGACGGTCTCGCTCCGCGATAAGCTACGGACAATAAATCAGCAGTCAGAACGTCGTCAGGAAACTTCCACATACGTGTTGTTCCCACTGTCTGAAACGGGCTTCCTCGGCCTTGACCTGCTCCGTGAAGCGCTTCCGGAG
Source organism: Porphyrellus cyaneotinctus (assembly GCA_038091315.1). Lineage (NCBI taxonomy): Eukaryota > Fungi > Basidiomycota > Agaricomycetes > Boletales > Boletaceae > Porphyrellus > Porphyrellus cyaneotinctus. The sequence goes on along the minus strand of JBBPOF010000306.1, from coordinate 12,914 downwards.
GTGTTCCTCTTCCTCCTTGAATTTGGGGTTGTCCACCTTTTTGACCTTGGGCTCCCCAAACTTTCTCGTCTCCATCTGTTGTTGCCTGTAGTTCTCGTAGTGGAGCTCTTCAGTCGTCGAGATCAAGTCCAACATGTGCGTCCTGATGAGAAGCGAGCGCAACTTGCGGAAATCGCAGTGGTTCTCGTTCTCAACCTCTGCAACACCCCAGAGGTACTCACGACCCTTGACGACACGCCCGTCGGCAGTCTGAACGTCCTCAGTCGAACCAATGATAGAGAACGGCATCGCGTCGGCAAGCATACGGGCGTGCTCTGCAGCAGCCTCGTCGTCGGTCTCGACAGGGGGCTGGTAAATGCGAATCCCTTGTGCGGTGATGACCTCCCGGATGCGCTGCTTGAAGACAAAGAGGTCGTTCTGGGTGAGCGTGTCGGCTTTAGCAATGACAGGAATGAGGTTGACACGCGTGCCGAGACGTTTCATGATTTCAATGTCGAGAGGTTTCAGACTTGAAAAGTCGAACGTACATCAGTTTTTGTTCTGTTGTTTGCGACTGAACAAACTTACGTGTGTCCGGTGGGTCGGATGAAGTACAAGCAGCAATGGACCCTGAGGTCAGTTTTCTCCTCACGCTGGGGCTGCTGTTCTTGTCTCATGTATGCCTCGTGCTGGTCATCGATAAAATCGACGATGGGGGACCAAGAGTCACGATTGTTGACATAGTCTCCGAAGCCTGGGGTGTCAATGACGGAGAGCTTGACTTTGAATTGCTTCTCTTCAAGCTCCGCCTTGATGATTTCGACCTCGGTGAGCTTGTCGAGTTGCTTGTGGTGACGTCTAGTGTAGTTCTTGGCAGGAGACAACTCGGTAGTGAAGAGGGTGTTGACGAGGGTCGTCTTGCCAAGGCCAGATTCACCTGTATTATCCGCAAAGTGTTCGACAGAGGTTTAACTCGAGGAAATGATGCAACGCACCAACAACCATCATGGTGAAGTGGGCACCATGCTTGGCGACGATTTTGTGCCTCTGTTGGTGTAGACGCGACATGTGAGGTTCGATGTTTCAAACATTGACTAAGTACGAACCTGGTTAGGGAGGTTGGCAATACCAATGCCATCTGAGGCGGGTGCTTGGGAGGCCATGGTTGTAAGACGTGCAAGTAAGTGCTTTCTCGGTGGCGACGCAAGCAAACCACGAAAACTGGCGGTTTTTCATGGGTTGTTGTTTGCTTCTGTTTGTAGCCAGTGGCCACGGCAAACGTTTTACAACTACAAAACAGAGACCAAGATATATATGTACTCGCCTGCGATGACAGAAACCTTGCTCGCTGACGGGCAGGGGTCGTTCTAGGCTTGTGTGTCACAGTAGTCAATGAAACCATATAACTCATGCTCTGTCGTGGAGCATGTTGCGCTGCTCTGGCGGTAATTTTGAGAATAATAGGTCACGGTGCTGATGCAGGTATGTCCGAGTCAGAAATCGTGATTCAGACACGTGTATGTCCGAGTCGCCCCGCCCTTGAGTGCAACGCCCACACCGCCTTTTGCTCAATCGTGCACTCTATTCTCTGTGAGTATTGTCGATGGGAGTGTGCTCCAACTTTGGGTTGACATACTTGCTAGAGTCAGTCATCATAACCTGGGGTGACTCGTGGCGGTAAGCCATGGATTCAGAAGGTAGTCTTGTCTTTTTGTTGGCGAGCAAGGTGGTTAATTGACGCATATACAAGTCGATCGGTTGCATTCTCGGGCAGAATCTTCCAGAGCCAAGTTTCAGCAAGGAGGGGGGATCAGTCACATCGAAGAGGCAATCACCCTCACTCGTAAAGCACTGGAACTGTGCCCACCTGGCCACCCCGAGCGGTCCTACTCTTTATTATGGCTTGCTGTTCCTCTCGGTGATCGCTACAGCGAGCTCGGGTCGATGCAAGACCTCGACGAGGCCATTATCCTCTGCCAAGAAGCACTCGACCTTTGTTCGAAAGGACACCCTGAACGGTCATCATCTTTGGACAACCTTGCAGTTTATCTCTCCATTCGGTACAACCAGCTCGGGTTGATGCAAGACCTCAACGAGGCTATTGTCCTCGGCCGAGAAGCACTCGATCTTTGTCCGAAAGGACACCCTGATCAGTCAATGTCGTTGAACAACCTCGCAGTTCATCTCTCCACTCGGCACAACCGGCTCGGGTCGATGCAGGACCTAAACGAGGCTATTGCCCTCGGCCAAGAAGCACTCGATCTTCGTCCGAAAGGACACCCTGACCGGTCGTCATCTTTGACCAATCTCGCAGTTCATTTCTCCGCTCGGTACGGCCAGCTCGGGTCGATCCAAGACCTAAATGAGGCCATTGTCCTCGACCGAGGAGCACTCGACCTTTGCCCGAAAGGACACCCTGGTCGGTCAACGTCGTTGAACAACTTCGCAGTTGATCTCTCCACTCGGTACGGCCAGCTCGGGTCGATCCAAGACCTCAATGAGGCCATTTCCCTTGGCCGAGAAGCACTCGACCTTTTTCCAAAAGGACACCCTGGTCGGTCAATGTCGCTGAACAACCTCGCAGCTCGTCTCTCCACTAGGTACCACCAGCTCTGGTCGATCCAAGACCTCAATGAAGCCATTGTCCTCGGCCGAGAAGCACTCGACCTTTGTCCGAAAGGACACCCTGATAGGTCAATGTCGTTGAACAACCTCGCAGCTCGTCTCTCCACTCGGCACAACTATCTTCGGTCGATGCAAGACCTTAACGAGGCTATTTTCCTCGGCCAAGGAGCACTCGACCTTCGTCCGAAAGGACACCCTGGTCGGTCATCGTCGCTGAACAACCTCGCAGTTCATCTATCCACTCGGTACGACCAGCTCGGGTCGATCCAAGACCTCAACGAGGCCATTGTCCTCGACCGAGAAGCACTTTATTTTCGTCCGAAAGGACACCCCGGTCGGTCAACGTCGTTGAACAACCTCGCAGCTCGTCTCTCCACTCAGTACGACCATCTCCGGTCTATGCAAGATCTCAACGAGAACATTTTCCTGGCCCGAGAAGCACTCGACCTTCGTCCGAAAGGACATCCTGATCGATCACAATCACTGGTCAATCTTGCGAGCCATCTGCATCATCGGTTCAAACAGTCGAAGCAGTTGAGGGATAAGGAAGAGCTGTTCAGTCTATATGCCCAACTCGCAGATCTGACACAAATCGTGTCCTCCTCTGACCTCTCTGCTGCTAGACAATGGATTCATCTGGCAGAAGATTTCCAGCATCCCACACTCCTTCTTGCATATGAAACATCACTTCATTTACTTGTTCAACATGTGGCAACTCTGCCGTCATTGCCTCAGCATCTTGCCATCTTCAAAAGCCTGACCTCGTCACTCGCAGTGGATGCATTTTCAGCTTGTCTTCGTTATCACTCCCCTGCCAAAGCTGTTGAGCTTCTAGAACAGGGTCGGGGCGTTTTTTGGAGTCAGCTCACTCGCCTCCGCTCTACCGTCGAGGATGTGGCTGCTTCCGGTACGGAGGGACGGATGTTAGCGGACGGGTTTTCGCGGTTGACCTCACTCGTTCAGACTGCCCTCAATTCTCCGAGCGCAGATCAGCATGAGCGCGTGTGGCGCCTCAATCTCGAAATGAAAAATGTGGTTACCAAAATTCGCGAGCTTCCTGGTCACTCCCGTTTCCTTCTTCCTCCTCTTTTCTCCGATCTCCAATACGCTGCAAAAGGGGGTCCGGTCATAGTCGTTAATGCAAGCGAATATAGCTGCGACGCGCTGATCATCTTGTTTGATCGTGATCCTATTCATCTTCCATTGCAGATCACTCAGCAAAATGTTCGAGAATTGGCAGCAGAACTGTCCACCTTGACTAAACACGCAATGAGAGACGACGCAACGAGATATTTTGCACTCTACCTCCGCAAACTCTGGGATCGTATTGTTTCGCCGATTGTCGATTTCCTCCAGACGATCCATCCAACCCGCATTTGGTGGTGTCCTACCGCCGAGTTCTCTCAATTGCCTTTACATGCCGCTGGTCCGTACAGGACTGGAAAACAGAATCTCCCATATCTCTACATCTCGTCCTATACCCCAACTCTTACCGCTCTCATTCGTGCTCGCCACTGCACGCTATCAGACCCTGCAACTCGGCGTAAATGTTTTACTGCCATCGGTCAGGGAAATGCTGTTGGTCAGAGGGAACTCCCCTCTGTTGGTGTGGAACTAGAAACCATCGAACGGTGCATCGCCAGCATCGCCACATTCACGCGTGTCGATGGAGAAGAATCGTGCATCTCTAGGGTCGTCGAAGAGCTCAGCAAGAGTGAATGGGTTCATCTTTCCTGTCATGGTCTTCCAAATCCGACGCAGCCATTCGAGTCCGCGTTCGCGCTGTATGATGGCCATTTCACAATCCAACGGATCATCGCATGCAATCCGAAGAATCCAGAATTTGCATATCTCTCCGCATGTCACACGACGGTCGGCTATGAGGAGAGTCCAGACGAGGTGATTCACCTCGCGTCGGCGATGCAGTTCGCCGGGTTCCGTTCTGTGATTGGGACGATGTGGGCGGTGGACGACGGCGAGACGAATAAGATCGCATCAACATTTTATAAACTTATGGTGGACGAATCTGGGCGTCTAGATCATACCCGGGCAGCGTATGCGCTGAACATGACAATGAAATCGGTCAAGATACCCTTTGATCAAAAGATTCTTTATATCCATCTTGGTGCTTAGCCCTTTTTTTTTTTCGTTTGCTCTCTCGCTTTGCATCGCTGTCTGTAATTGCTTTCGAACATGCTGTCGATTTATGTCATAACACACTCAACTCGGGGATCCTGCAATGCTTATAATAAGCGACACACCAAGCAAAGTAACACCATACAAACAGCGGTCCAAATTAGAAGTTCGCTGCATGCACCGGTAAGACAGGGGAAGCACTTTCCGACGATTTACGGGTGCGGCAGAAACCTTGCCAACCAACGTGACTCAGTGAGTCGTATGCTGAGAGGGGGCCACAAAACATGCTATCAACAAGAAGAACGAATTAGCGCCATTGTACGAGACGTCCGAACCTAAGTAGTGTCCATCGCATCTTCCTCGTTCACGTCCACCGCGCGTTCCTTTCCCTTCCTGGACCTCTTCTTCGTCTTGCGCGGAGACATGGACCCGGTCGCACCTTTACTACTAGACCGCTCTGGCGACGCAGAGGAAGGAACTTGGGTTGGCTCCACGTCTGCATATATAGATGCCACTTGTTCAACGAGATCCGGCGACTTGCGTCGGGGAGGTGCCGGCTCGGGCCGTGCCTTCTGCTTGAGCTGTACCTCTTTGAAGCGGATGCGCTGCTCAGTGGAGCCAACATGAATCAAAGAACGCTTGTTTGGCTGCGTATCGTCTGCACATTGCGTCTAGCATAAAGGACGAGGTGATCAGTTGTATATTCGCGCACCTTTCTCTTCTGTGAATAGGAGCTCGGTGCCAAGAAGCGAGTCGTAACGGCCCTTGAAGATCGAGCCGGAGAGTTGTAAAAAAGGCGTTGGTGTATCCAATCCCTTCATTTCCTTCGTTACTGTCAGTGTCATGGACAGGGGGACTTATGCTCACGATCAACCTATACGTGGAAGTGCTCGGCAGCAAGGTGGGTTCTACCACGCCGAGATCGAGCGTGACATATGAGACCTCTTCCTCTTCCTCGAGGTAATCTTCATCTGACCCAAAGGAATCAACCTGTCTGTATCCTGGCACCAAGGTAGCAGCTGGCATTGTAAATTCAGCCCTGACACGGATTCGGAGGTTGTTTGGCAAGACCTTCTGATCCAAACAAACGCCCTCGGCCCTTCCGATTCCCGGAATGACCTTCCGCCCTTGTCCCGTTCTCTACAAAAAGCTCAGCTCCGGGTCCCGCTCATGGCTCTTCCGACAATCTCGTGACCCATACATCAAACTACGCAACGCCTCTCCGAATGCATACCGTTCCCGTTCCGCGTTCAAGCTCCTCGAGCTCAACGCTGCCTGGGGTTCGTTCCTATCCAAAAAAGACGTTCGCGCCGTTGTCGACCTTGGCGCGGCCCCGGGAGGTTGGAGCCAGGTTGTTGCAGAGGAACTCGGGTGGATTGACACCGCCACGCCAGACTGGGATGGCTCAGATGTTCCCAATGATCATGGCTTTCGATCACGCGTGCCCGAGGCCGAAAACAATTTTTACTCAAAGCGCGGGAGAGGCGTTATTGTATCCGTCGATTTGTTGCCTATGGCGCCCATACCCGGCGTGCACACAATGAAGATGGACTTCCTGACTCCCCAAGCAGGAACTGCGATTAAAGCTGCGCTTAGCACCCCCGAGAATCCCTCCGGGATGGCGGACATTATCCTCTCTGACATGGCTGCCAATTTTTCGGGATATAAAACCCGAGATGTGGAGAGCAGTCTTGACATATGTCAGTCGGTATTCGACTTCGCTAAAGACAATCTGCGTGTGCCAAGTACGCCGCAAGGAGCAACAAAGACGCAGAGGGGGGCAATACTGCTGTAGGTAATGGTACTATGTATCGTGATTGTTGCTGATGCACGCCCAGGCTTAAACACTTTGCCCATCCTCTGTTACAAGAGTTCCGGAAACATTTGCTAGAGCCCAACTTTAATGCTGTCCATTACATTAAACCCAACTCTAGTAGGTCCGAGTCTGCAGAAGGGTACTGGCTTTGTCGAGGATGGAAGGGTACACGCTCATGACATATCTGCTCGTATAGCATTCACATAATATTCATCACTTGTAAGATACAGACGCCATAGACATGGTGGACAAAGGACAACATAGAAGACATTCACAGGCTATTTTCCCCACAGCCAGCGATTCCTTGTTACTTAGGCGCCGAAGCCGTACAGGGTGCGACCAGAGCGCTTGAGCGCGTATACAACATCGAGGGCAGTAACGGTTTTCCTATGTCGGAAAAGTCACATTGTGCACGACGTCTAAGGGATAGCAAAGTCGTTCTCACCTCTTTGCATGCTCAGTATAAGTGACAGAGTCACGGATGACCTAGCATACGAGTCAGTGACCGGCACCGAGACACTGACCAAATCGTGACTCACGTTCTCGAGGAAAATCTTCAAAACACCACGAGTCTCCTCATAGATAAGACCAGAGATACGCTTCACACCACCACGACGAGCGAGACGGCGAATAGCCTAGCAAGCCACGAGCGTCAGACATGACAAATAAAAATTAGGGAAACAACACGTACAGGCTTCGTGATACCTTGGATGTTGTCACGAAGGATCTTGCGGTGGCGCTTGGCACCTCCCCTGGGCCATTGGTCGGTATGGATCACAACGGCAAGGGACGCAAACTTACTTTCCGAGACCCTTTCCGCCCTTTCCACGTCCAGACATTGGTAATAAAGTATGTAGCTTGGATGTGTGTGATTGAACGTTTGAGATATATGAACTCGATGTGGCAATATGGTGGTGGTCGTGGAACAAGAGGTGCGTCGTTGATTGGCGTGTTATATGCGGTAATCAACACACGTGACTAACCATGGCATCCCGACACAGAGAGGGAGATTCAGGTCTAACGCGTATTTAATCAAAGTGTCTAATCGGTTCTATGGACAGCCATTAGCTTAACGCTCAAACTTCTTCGGCTGCTGGCACTCATGCCTTCTCCAAACCTCCTCCTCTCTATCCCTCTATCGCTCTCTACGCAGCTGAGGTCGCGAACCAACCAGCTTCGTTCCAGCATAGTCAGGGCCAACTATAACACACAAGTTGCCCAGACCGCAGCGGAGCTCATCGACTTTCGTCACGCGACCGCCAGCCTTATCGATGGCGTGGATGATGATACTCTTTGCGATTCGTTTCGGAAAACAGTAAATTTCACAACCTATGACTCGTATGCTCCATTCATTGCAAAGTTGTTGGACAAACCATGCAAAGCAAGTGCTATAATCGACTTACTCGCTCCTGGCCTCCCAGACTATCTCGTCGAATCCAGCTCGACGTCTGGTGGTCTTCCGAAAACCTTCCCAAGATACAACTCTGTCTCAAAAACTCGATCCTCAGATGCTGGATCGTGGGCGACCTCTGATCACTTCCGGAGACGCACCAGAGCATACGTGTACTGCCTCTGTTGTGATCAAATGGACGTTGAAGATCCCGTCACGAGAATTTATATAACCAGTGGTTCAGCCATCACAGAGAGGATGCGCTTCAATTTGGACCCCGAAAAAGACGAGGAAAAGATGGGAACATTCAGTACGACGCAAATTGCCCAACCTTCATGTTGTGCTAACCCGTCATCTTACCAGTACTTGACCATGTCGCCCCATACGCTGCCGGATTTATAAAGAAATGGCGTTCTTTCCTTCTTATTCATGCGTTGTTTGCGGTTGGTAGCAAGTCCATCGAGACCATGAACATGGTGTTCATCAGCACGTTTGTGGACATGATTCGCCACCTTGATACGGAGTTCGAAATGGTGGTGGACTGTATCGCGAATGGTACTATCCCTGATCTGGACGGCGTAGCAGAAGTTCGGCATCACCTTGAGGTCGGTACCAGCTATAGAATTGTATGTCAAAGCTGAATCTTGACCAGTTAAATATTTTTCCGGACCCCGAACGCGCGGCGGAGCTTCGTAAGATCGGTTGTCCATCTTCTCGGGCAGGCTGGTGCGGTCACGTTTGGCCGAACTTGCGCTTAGTCACCACTATTGCTAGTGGTTCCTTCGCGTCGTCGATTCCACTGGTGTGCCTATTGTCCGTGTTTAATCTTGGCCTCCCTGACCTCGTTCCCATGCAGGCTCGGTGGTTCCTTGGTTCCAACACGAACATCTGTGCTTTTGGTTATGGAAGCACTGAGGCCTGGATTGGATCGCCCTACAACCCACTCGAGTTAAACCAGTTCAAACCGAGTAGCAGAGACATTATCGAATTTTTAGACATCAGCAAGAATGATTCAATCGATTCCCTCTCGCAACTTGTGGGTACTCCTCGCAGGATGACGCTGCATGCTGACCAGTGTCCTAGTGGGAGGTTGAGGTAGGAAGACGATACGAACTTGTGTTAACAACCCATGGTGGTCTCTGGCGGTATCGTCTCGCGGACGTGGTCGAGGTCTCTGGTTTCGACCCAACCGATGGCTTTCCTATCATCCAATTCATCGAGCGCCGCAAGTGGGTATTCCTGTACACTCACGCAGACATGTTAACCTTCCCATCACAGCGTGGCCATCCGATTCCCAGATTTCGTAGTCACCGAAAAAGAGTTGAGGACAGCTATGTCTTCTGTAACTCCCGGTATGCTAATGAAAGTCGTCAACTGGACCACGACGATCGACGATCGACGAGTCCCTTCCACCATTGGATTTTTTGTCGAGCTCGCTGACGATCAAGGTATGTATGACTTTCAATGTACCCGTTTTCGCTTATGAGTCACGTTTGTGGGACGTCCTCCCTTCAGTTCCTATCAGTGATCTCGCACTTGCACCGGAATGTGTGTTTGACCAACTGTTACAATCGAACAAGAATTTCACTTGGGCCGTAGCGCACGACGTACTTACCAAACCTACCATCCAGCTTGTGCGATCGGGGACGTTTAGTGACTTTTTGCAACTGAAGCTTGATGAGGGCAGTGATAATGTCGGACAGGTCAAGGTGCCTGTTGTCCTGCCTGAGGCTGCATACGTAATGTGGCTTTCACATCGGGTTGTGCAGGAGCTGTGAGCCCTTCTTGAGCTGGTGCTGGAGTTTTATGTCGTGACATCCCTTCTTTCTACTGACATGCTGTTGTAAGTTTGTCATATCAGCAGCTCAATAAGCAAACACATGTTGCTTGTACATAATATCTATCTTTATGCATGCTTGTACATAGGAAGAGTGTACCAAATATGTATTCCAGACTGTCAAAAAGTGTAGTGAAAAGTGTAGTGAAAAGTGTACAAAAAGTGTACTAAAAGTATACTCAGAGTGTCAGAATGTGCTAATAATGTATACCAAATATGTGTATTCAAATTCTGTTGTAAAGTGTAGTGAAAAGTGTAGTTAGAGTGTACCAATGGTGTCAGAAATTTCTGTACCTGAGTTCTAAGACTGCCAAATTGGGACTCTCTTCTGACCTAATGCATCTGAAACCCAATTGGCTTGAAGCGTAAGCATGATTATATCATGAGCCTTCCAATGGACACATGCTTCCAAGAGGGTTGAGATAATGGTATTCAAATAATTCTTAAAGCCAGTATGAATGTCCAGGCTCAAGGCTTCCCCCACCACTCAATCTCTCATACATCCCTCACATGGCCAGCCAACACTGGCTTGTACTTTCCCCTGTAATTTTTGTCCCTCTGTCAATGTGTATAATGGCTTCCTCAAAAGTGAAAGGGCATACATATGTAATCTCATCAACTGCTGACAATACCAAGGTAGAGTGTCAATACTGTTGTCAGCAATTCTCAAAGTGTGGAATCAAGTCACATCAGGACAGCTGTAGATGAAAGCGAGAGAAGAAGAAGTGCAACAAAGAGTATGCAAATCTGGCCATCCAGGCCATTGCTCAGAAGAAAGGTGCACATTTAAATTGTACTATCAAATTAGGGTTGATTAGAATGTTTCCTTTACTAGATTGTTGCAAGGAGACACAGCAACTTTGGCAGGCTGCAGCTAGCTTGGACATTTCTCTTCCTGGTCCCTCTCATATCTCTGATTCGCATTTGCCCATTCATCCCTCCATTTCTCTGATGTCGCATGTCAGTGCTGATGAGGCATTCAATGTTGGACTTGGGGATTATGATCACTCCATGTCAAGTCACAGTATAGGAGATTCAAGTTCTCATCATATGTATATTTTACATATTTTGATGAAGCTTATGCAGCCTATAAATTCTAGGGTCAAGCTGAGGTTCTGATGCCTCAATGGGAAGTGTCCCTAGACCTGGATCTGACTTCAACAAGCCTGCATCAGTGATCCTTTTTGCATCAGCATCTGCTCCTCGCGATTTGTTCACGACCGAATATCATCCAAAGAGTGGTTAGCCCACTGTCATTGATTGGTTCTCTGCCTTTACTTGCAGTGCCTCCTTTTATACCCAACCCATGGATGAAGAACCTTGGCAGCTGTTTCAATCCAAAATTGACTTCGAATTTGCCCACCTCACCCATCAAGCTGCTCTCAATAAGGAGCAAACAGAAGGCTTATTGTGGATCATTCAGAAGATCATGTCTGGCAGTGCCAAGTTTACCTTTCAAACTTACACTAATGTATGCATGGGCTGGCAAAATGCCACTGAGCAATTAACTCCTGTGAGTACAATGCACACTGCAATGTCAATTGAGACTATGTCATGTGAAGCTCAATACAATGTGTGGCCAAAAAAAATGCTACAGGCATACTTGAATTCTCCACCAATAATCAGCTGTCCAGGGCTCATTGATGAACTGCTCAAACTGAGGCCCATCATGCTTGTACATATAAGTGCTGTGCATCCCAAACAAAATGGAGAGCCAGTTGTGGGTTCACAAAAAGGTCCAACACCCAATCCCAGAGCAGCCACATGTACAGATCAAACTCAAGTTCATCCTTCTTGTAATGAATGGGAATAACATGATGCTCAAACTAATATGAGCAAACAGGCACCTCCTGACATAAGTCCACTGAGAAGTCTACCTGTCGAAAATAGTGTTCCCTTTGCATTCATCTTGTATGCTGATAAGATGTGACTGTCAATGTTTGGCACTGTCAAGGCTTATCCAGTCATCACTCAGTGTGGAAATTTACCTGTTCACTTGAGGAATGGAAAGGGTATTGATGGTGGACATTTAGTTGGATGGTTGCCAATTGTATGTTCATGCTGTCTTTTTTACTGAACACCTGAATAATCTGGAAATAGGTCCCTGCAGACTTAGGGGAAGATAGAAAGCTGTTATATGTCAATCTCAAATGTGTCATCTGGCATGATTCATTTCACAAGTTACTGGAGACCATCACTCTCCTCTCTCAAACTGGCTTTGTGCACATGTGTTTCAACAAAATCCTTTGGGTGTTATATCCCATCATCTTAATCTTATTAGGTGATTATGAAGAACAGTATGTATTTATAAAAAATGCTATATTCTTTCTTATACTTTGATAGATATAGTTGTTGAAATGTAGCATACACATATAGTAGCTTACATAATACTTGCCTGTAGAATATAAGACTTGTCTGAGTCTGAATTTGAATAACACTCTTGAACCTGTTCCACAATGATCCTAGAGTAAATGTCTCACCACCAAGTAGGTTAGTAACCATTGGATTATGCTCCTCTCAACAGGTTATGAGCCCTGGGCAATGCACTGTGTGGAAACACCATGCGATACCCGTTGGTGAACACCTACCACATTCTGATGCAGAAATGCTCGAACAGTGAATGTGAATGAATTTATCCTGTGTGGCAATGCTGGATACTTCCTGCAGCAGAAACATGCAGAAAGTTCATCTTGACATCATCATAAACGTCAGTGAAAGTTCACCCAGAACTTCAGCATGGGGAGACTATGTCAAACCATTGCTATGAGGGCTTTGGGTGTCACCGATGTGGCAACCCTGCTCACTGTTTGTTCTTCTTCACTGATCAACTCGGTTACTGACGTCTAACCCATAGTTCTATCTCATTCCCTACATGTTCCATCTACTTGATGTCATTGTCATCTGCAGCACCATTGTTGCCCTTGCCACTGTCTATATGCTCCATAGAATCCTTATCATATTTATTGAAAGGAACTCCACCCTCAACAGCAGCCTCTATGTCCCTGGCTCATCAATTGAGTATACTCTTCAAATCTCAATTGACAACAAGCCTTACGACCCCTGGATGGCAGACACCTGGGCCAAGCCAGATGACAACCATTTTCAGTAGATGTTCATTGCCATTGTTGCAG